>PVIJ01021655.1:0-18026 GCA_004024925.1 Scalopus aquaticus | reverse complement strand
AGCCGGAGGGAGGGAAGGGAAAGGGCACAAAATGGAATAGAAAAGAACACAAGGGACCATGGAGATGTATCACGGGTGAATTGGTGGTGGGCTACCCAAGGGGAATGCAAAATGTAAAAGACATAAATAACAATAAAAATATATATTATATAAAAAAATAAAAAAATATATATATACTCAGTGACTCATCTAAGTTCTCACCACTGGCATGTGACGATGTGGGGCTTCTGGGCAGAGGCCTCCTTGAGAATTCAGATAGCTATTGCAGTCTCACATATAGACCCTTTCGAACAAGCTGTACCATTTTCTTGATCTGGTTTCACTCTGGAGTCACCCAATGCCCCAGACGGTATGCTTTTGCTGGTTAAATTCACATGCATCTCTAAGGGTCTCTTGCCTCTGTGGGAGCCCATGTCTCTCAGTGTCGTGAAGACTGTCAAAGGGTTGTGCGTGGCTTCCCCATCTGTCACCATCATCCATCAGGGCTGGTATAGATGACTTCTCCTGAAGTCTTTATCATTCTCTGAAGGACCTCGGAGGCTGACTCAATCCCATATAGTAGTCCGAGGCTGTGACTCTGGCCTGCCCGGGGAGCATGAAGGACACAGAGCAAAATGGGTTTCATCTTTTGCTGTTAAGGCTCTTTTGCTGGCACAGGCCCCAAGACTTCATCCACAGTCAGACGAGGGTCGTAGCAGGTGGCCAGTTTTTCTCCCCTAACTAGTATCAAGCTACTGCTCTCTCTTCTCAGGAATCATTTCCCTGAGCCAGATCCTTCCCTTTTCCCAAGAACTCACTACTCACCACAGTGTAAGAATTCCTCTGATTTTTCTTAAGATTGCAGAGGATGCTCCACAGGAATAACAGAGCTTGTGGCGTGACCCTGATATATGAGGGTTCTGTACTAATAAATTAATATAGTGTGGGAAAAATAAGCAGCATTTCTTGAGTACTTACTATGTATTCAGGACTCTGTGCTACATCATTATTTCATTTAAACTCCACAAAATCTTTAAATGGTAAATGCTTTATTGTTCCCTTCTTACAGACTAGCAAACCAAGGCAGAGAGAAGTAATTTTCTTGAGGTCACACAACTATTTGGAGATTAGTACCTTTAACCACTAAGCTGTATTACCTCTTCATTTGCTTCTAATCATTATCCAGATTTGCAGATGAGAGAAACAAGTGTCCTAGAGATGAGGGATCTTTGCCCAGGACACAAGTAACAAGCGGCTGAGCTGGGGTTCACCATAACACATTCATAAAATATATGAACATATATTTTAGCCATTTTGAGGGCCTGATTTTAAGCAATTCAGCTTAAATGCAGAGTTGTTTTAAGACTAAAATTAGAAGAGAGCTCTGTGGATTATAAATCACTCTACAAATTTAGGGTACTCTTTTTTTTATGTAGCAAACTCAAAATTAATTCTGTTAAATCATACTTCATGGCCATATTATTTAAGTTAGACCCACCAATTAGTTTTACTCTCCTAAGTTCTCAAAACCCAATCTAAGAAAACAAGTTCTTCCATGAGGATTAAGTTAGGCTGCATTAATAGAAGAAACAGTGTGGTTTAAACTCTATGGGACTTTATTTCTTGTGTAAGAAAAGTCTAGAAGTAGGAAGCCTGATGAGGCTTACTCTATTTTTCTTATCTTCATGGGCCAAAATGGCTGCTAGGATTAAAGTCATCATGTCCATGTTGAAGATGGTTAGATGGAGAAAGCTGAAAAGAAGAATGGGTGCCTTTCCTGTTAAGACGAGTCTGTTTCTGTTTATACCCAGTATACATGGGAGTCTAGGAAATGAAGTCTGGCTATGTGGGAATATGTCCAGAGAAAAACTGGGATTCTTTTTCTCAAGAGGAAGAAAAGAATAGATTTGGGGAAGGCAATGGGTTATCTCTAACATCTATATCTACATAGATGTGGTAATTATCTATATCTATAGTATCTACAGTATATATAATATCTATAATAATGTGGTAATTATCTGCTAGGTAATTAAGGGCATCCGTCCATTTCTGGATCACATCCCAGTCTGAGTTTTCTGGATAAAACAGTAGGAAGATTTTCAGTGTTAACACAACACAATCTCATTTAATTTTGTGAATCTCAGAAGCAGTAACAATCCCTCTTACTTGTTTAACATTCCTTATGGTGCCATTTTCCTCAAAGGGAGGTCTTAGGAAATCACAATTATTCTCTTCATACTACCAGTTCTATGAGGTTGTCCTAGTTTTCCTTTTAAGAGTATATTTGTTTGGAGACAGACCTCACTCTCCCATTTCTTTCCCAGTCTTTGCTTCTATTTCTAGATGATGCCCATTAGATGTGGAATTCACAGTATTTGAATCCTGACTAGATTAACACTCCAGGGAAGACCTTCATCTTAAGGCTTTATCACCAAATAAGTTGGAGCAGCAGCATGGCTAAGTACAAGTCCTTGGGAAATGCTTTCATTAGCTTCAGTTAAAATATCAATTGAGGTTCACCCTGGTGGCCTAGGGGTTAAGTCTCAGTGCTACCACCATGATGCCATACCATGGCAAAATGGCCTGAGTTGGATCCTGACCAGGGAGCTGACCCACATGGCACAGCAGACCTCTCCTCGCTTGCCCACTGCTCCCCTCAGCAGTGTACCTCAGTCGATCTGCCTGTTCTGCTCCCCGCTCTGTCTCTCGTGAATCCTCTCACCACCCCACACCTCCGCCCTACACCCTAGTTCTTCTATGAAAAAACAAATAAAAGTAAAGGAATTCTTAAAAAAAAAAATCAATTGATTGAATAGCTTGCTATCTCTGAAGCTGTTCCCCCACCTGTCATTTAAAGGAGTTGAGAGTTCTACTAAATGACAAAGTTCCTGTCAACTCTGAGATCTACAATCCCTTGGCCCTGTACAAATGGGACCCAGTACGAATGGGACCCAGAGGAGCCAGAAGCTGGGGTGTAGAGGTCAGAAATAAAAAAAGTGGACTGAAAGGGAGTTTGGAAGAGGCCAAATTTCCTTAAGATTTTTTCTAGAATTCAACCTTTCCCACGCTGAACTTAACCAAACATGTTTGAGGAAGGAAGGGGGACAGATAACGCTTCCTTTCTCTAAGAAGTGGCAAGTGCTGGGCGGACCAGCATGTATGAGCATCCCACTGGGTGAGTGGGGTAAGAAACACACCTCAAAGCTGCCTTCTGGGTTGTCCTTTTATCTCTCTGCTTACTTCCTCCTAACCCCTACCCCTCCACACTTCTTATTCCTTTCCTTACCTTTCAATATCCTCAGGGTTCTATAATCCACTTTTTTCCCCTCACTAAGTACTCTTTCTTGTCTGTGTTATCACTCAAATCTGTATCTCCAGTCCAGTTCTTTCCACTGAGCTCCAGATCCACAAAGTAGCCTTTTGGGGCCTCTGAAAATATACAAGTAAAAATGAACGTATCCCCTTCCCCATAGGATGTGCTCAGTTTTAAACATCCCTGATTTCAAAGAGCTACACCACTCTCTACCCCAAACTGCCTAATACCAAATCCCAAGAGTCATTTTAGACCTTTCCCTTTCCTTCCCCACCTAACCTCCCCTGGCCTGTCAGCTAGCAGCCCTATTACTTCTGGCCCCACCTCTCCACCACCAAGTGCTCGTAATTTTCATGTTAATATGATAATTTCCAGACTCAGTATTCTCTAATCCTTTCACTATAAAGGAAGCTTTTTTCACATTGCAAATCAACTAATAATAGTGACAATGACAGCAAAAGTAGTCTCCATCATTTATTTATTTGGGTACAAACGCTTTACACTTATAATCTTCAGTCTCACAACCACCTGCCATGGGTCATTGTTTTATCCATTTTACAGTTGTGGAGACTAAGGCTTAGAGAAGCTAAACTACGTCTCTGATGTCGTCGAGTTAGTAAGTGGTGGAAGCATGATTTGAATTGTTTTTTCTAGCATCAGATTCTGTTCCATTTTAAAAACCTTCTTCTACTCCTTGTCCCTCTTCCATTGCCTCCAGGATAGAACTTCTCAAAACAGTGGTATAATTTACACGGGCCATGACACAGCTACTGCTACTTCTCAGCTCCATCCCTACTTCCTCTTTTTGCATCATATTCATTCAGAACTGCCTTCAGCTTCAGGATATCTCTCAGTCCTTTTGTGTCTCCTGGTTTTGTAATTTCCATTCTTTACCTTTGGATTCAACTATTCAATTCAAATATTAAAGTGTGACCTCTTCCTCAAAGCCTGCCTGGCCCTCTGAGTTTCTTGTTTCCACTGCCCCTAAACACAATCACAGTATTTATTATTCAAGTGCTTCATTGTTTCATTTTTTCTTCTCAGAGTAAGGGGCCTTTTCCTTTTCCCTTTATTTCTCTTGAATCTAGCATAATTCTGTGCCCAATAAATGGTGATGATGACCATGATGATTTTCATGATGATAATGATGCCAAATAAGCTGATGGGGATATAGCCTAATAAGGATGAGCCCAGGACTCACTCTTGTCTCTCCCAAAACCCTTCTTAAATCATCCTATTCAAGTCCATGGCTTCTCATACCAACTTTCGTATTGATGATTCCGACATCTTTGTCTCCAGGCCTGACTTCTCCTCGAGTTTCAGGTGTATATATTAAACTGTTTCCTTAACCTCTTCATTTGTGAATCTAATAGGTATCAGAACGTTAACAGAGCCAAAACTCTAGATTATTTCCTTCCCAAACTTCATCTTCTAGTGTTCCTCACAACCTTTAATAGTGTCATCTTTTGCCCACTTGCCTTGGCCAGCAATTGAAAAGGTAACCATGTGTTTCTCATACCTTGCTTTTAATACATGAACTAATCCTGTTTATTTTACTGCTCCATTTCCCACAAAAGTAAATAATAAACTCCATGTCCTGGCATTTCTCTCCTTTTATCACTGCTACTATACCAATGTAAGTTAAATTCATCTTTCAATAAAGAAAAACTGGTCGCCCTGTTTCCATCCTTATCCTTCTACCCATTCTCAACAAACAGGCAGAATAAAGTTTCATAAAAAACAGATCATATAGTTTTTCCTTAAAGTCCCCAAAGGTCATCTCATCACATTTGAAGCTAAAAGGCTCTATGTCCCCTACCAGGACTTAAAGGATCTTGCTGCCTGCTTCCCTGACCTGTTCTCCATCACTGCCTCCTCCTTCCACCAAGCCACTCTGACCTTTCTATCCCTTACAGCCTCACTTCTTTCTGCCTCCAGCCCATGCATGCGCTGTGCATTAGCCTAGACTGCCCTTGCCCCAGGTCTTTGCATAGCCAGGTCTAGATAGATAGACAGACAGACAGACAAACACAGACAGATAAACATTTAGATTCTAGATATGTAGATACACATATAAAAACTCCTCCTTGAATTTTTTGTGACTGTAATAAAGTCAAAAGCGCTGAAGAAGGGCTTTTAAGGCAGACTCAAATTAGAGTATGCCGTGGTGACTGCCAGCGAATTTTGTATGTCAACAAATTGTATGTCAACAATCTCCAAAATAATGTGGCTGAAAAGCTAATAACATGACACATGGAATAACATGGGTGAAACTGAAAAATACCATAGCACACAAAAAAGCAGCCAATCAGAAAAGAGTACACATTATAAGGTTTGTTGACATCAAATTCAAATATGGATGAAACTGATCCATGATGATAGAAATTAGACTAGTAGCTACCTTTGAGATAATAGATTGGGGAAGGACTGAGAAATTCTTTTAGAGAGTGAAAATGTTCTAGATCTGCGCAGTGTGTATATACATAAATCAAACCTTGTCAACCTATACACAAGTTTTTTTTAAAAATTTACTCTTTGCATGTTAGACTTCAATCAATCAATCAAGCCAATAGTAGGGGCCGTTTAGCTACAACGAAATGAGAAGGATGAAGGACTTGTTACAAAGTTTTAGGAAAAAATATTTTTTTAGGATTCAGTGCAGGTTTTGCTCCAGGAAAAAAATAAAAATCTCCTGAAAATACAAGGAGATGATGACGGCAGCGCATCCAGTCATGCCTTTCCTGTTAAAAGAAAAAATCGGCTGGAGCCTTTACATTTACCCCTCCAGTCCCTGCAGCTCCCAAGTACAATAGTGAATGTAAGTTACAATAAAAAGGTCATTTTCTTCTTTCAGCAACAGTAACACAAGTGGCTACATTTCCTGATTCTGGATTAAGTTCAAGATTTCAAATACAACTGGACTCGTTTCTGATTAGAAAGTTTGATATTTATCATGGACTTCCCTGTCTTCCATAACCAGTATGAGAGAGATTGCAAAAAGGTAAACTGAAAGGGACCATTCTTTTATTCAACAATTAACCCCATCTGGGTAAATAATACGGCATGGTGCACTTGAGCCATTGCTGTTAGGCTCTGGGTTCAGAACTCAACACGGCTTCAAAGCGGCGTCGATGAAACGATGACAAGATGCTACAGAAATGGCTTTTTATGTGGAATATAATGCGCATCTAGTGTTACATAGTACAGTAACGAGGAGAAGAGGGTTGTAAAGACAGAGGATAGAGTGTCTGGAAGTACTTACCTGAGGGAAACACAATCTCTGTTTAGTTCAGGCCCTCAGGCCTAGAAACACAGTAGATGGTCTAGAAACTTGAATATTCGAAAACAATTTCACCAGGGTTGTAAGGTTTCCGTCACAGGCAAATAAAAACAAAATTCCCTGGCAGTCACCACGGCAGCCAAGAGCTGAGATGCTTCTGAAAACCTGAGCTTTATTCTCTCTTTTATCAGATAATTTCATTATACAAAGGGGCATATGTCTCTTAAAAGTATCAAACAGCACATTAGAACCGTGAAAGCCCGTCAGTCAACAAATCCTTTTGATAAAGATCGATCACTCCCTGAATGAGGGGAAAACATAGCCCAGGTCAATCTGTCAGCAAATGCATTCAAAAATCTATACGCTGAATTGAGACAAGGAACTCTAATAAACTGAGATTACTTTCCAAGAAAATATTTGGGTATCCCTACAAGCCCAGGCCTCACACCTGACTGCATTTGGCATCCCCGGGAAGAATAGGCCGAGTGATCCACGGAGGTGTGCTGGCATCTTTGGTTACTTCTGAGCGGCAGGCCTCGCCCGATTTCCATCCACCTGTATCACTTTTAGTAAATGGCACAGGGATGGAAATTAGTGGGGGAACCAGCTTGTGACTTGGGCAGCTCCAATTTCTCAAGTGGATTTTCTATTGTAATATGGGTCCTCGGAAGATCACAGGAGAAACCAGGGACTTGGGATCTCCTTCAACTGTAAGCTGTTAGCAAAGTCCCTCTGGAACAAAAAAAGGGGCTTATACACCAAACTTCTGTCACTTACAAATGCCTCTAGAGAGATCCATGAGGAAAATAAAGCATATCAAAAATAGATCATCTTTATAAACTTGGAAAAACAGCTATCTTTGTCAGTTCATCAAAGGAAGCACAAAGGAGAGAAGCTAGCACTTTTGAGTGTGTGCTTTAGAGTCTGCAACCATTAGCTCATTTAATACCAGGACCACACTGGAAGGCAGACACCATTACACCCATGGTACAGAGCTCATAAGAGGCATAGGGAACTAGTGTTTTTCCACAGAACATTAAGCTGGTGTCAACAGGAGCATTGGAGCCCTGTGCCCTGTGTATCAGGCCTGTCCACCAGAGTGACTGTTACCTCTGGCTTCCCCTCAATTTCACAGTCCAGGGCCACCCACCAACCATCCCTGCTGACCCCCTTCTCAGTGGCTGGGCTGACTTCTGGGTGGCAGAGAAATCTCTGGGCTTTATGCCATTTAGTAAAAGAGGCCTCCAAGTATCTGCCAGATAAGGAAGGACTAGAGGAAGGAAGGTCAATCTAAGCTGCACGGTTGCTAAAACCATAGAACAAAGCCCAGTATACTGTTCAGAAGCAGATGAGCACAATATCCTCCATCCAGAAAGTCAGGGACTCCAAAACCTAGATGAGTGATTTGAAGACAGGGTGAGAGAGTAGGAGGCAGACACTCGGGCTAGAATCAAATAGATTAACCATGCCAGTTTGCTATCAACCTGTAAGCTGTAAGGGAATGAAATGACTTAGATTTTTGGAAGGGCTGGATACAAATAAGACTTTTACCTCCAATGCGAATATGGGACTTGGGGCAAGATAATTTACCTCACTGCAGAGCCTGTTTCACTATCTGTATATTCAGGATAATGGCACCACCTGATGGAACAAAAGTGAAGACTGAAAGGAATAATGCAGAGGAAACACTAGCCCAGTGCCTGAACGACAGTGCGCCTTAGAAATCCCAGGTCTCTCCATTTATTTTCCCGTGCTCTTCAGGTCGAGTCAATTCTACAACATTGGTACTACAGCCAGAGTACGAAAATCAGTTATGATTTCATAGACTTCCGTTCCTTGTTAGTTCAAAGTTATGTAAGCTCTCTATGAGCCTATTACTATGTTTCATAGAGCTATTGTCCAGCCTTAAAGTGGAAGAAAGGGGTAAAAGTAAGGGCTAGGAGGTTGCACAGGAGGTGGCACTAGACTCAGAGTCCTGGATTCAAGACCACTATCTGCTACGAATGCCACATGTTCTCAAGTGAGACCTACCCCTTTTCTGACCCACCTCTCCCCAACAGTAAAAGATTTATCAGAATTGTTAAGGATTCTTAAAACTCTAATATTTAACAATGGATTCATAAACCTTCATTGCAGGGCATAACTCACATTTCAGACACTTTGTCAAATATAGAAAAAACTTTAGGGACAAAGAGTTAAAACCTCTAGCAGGCATGGGTTTTCTGAAGCTCCCTAGTATTCCTGGTAGACAATAGAGGGCACTCTTGGCATGTAAGCATATAAAGGGTCCCCAGAGACCCTCTATGTGAACTACCCTGGCATACAGATTTTCTGGAACTGAAGTTTTTACAGTACTAATTATAAAGGTCCGATTCTGTTCTAATTGACTGACTCTTCCCTATTGAGCCATAGTTAATCTTTCCTTTTTGGCACTGAGTTTTCTTCTCATGAACTTACTAAATTCAGATATTTATCAGGAATTAGGCTGAGGACCAGTTGTCCTAAATACAAACTCTCATGCAAATACCTAAGAGATCTGATGTCTATCTCTCCTCTCCTCCCCTGGTCTAAATATATTTTCACCTGTTATCTTACTTTTACAAGATCCCACATTATCTCATCAAATTTATACGAAATTGGTAGGAAGTTTCAAAGTTTGTTTTATTGCAATTTTTATCTCCTAGGCTCCTTTGGGGGGATAAAATGAGACAATTTATGTTAAAGAGTTTTAGGTAGAAGCAAGCCAAGTGAAGTGGATTGCTACATAAATCATCATCATAACATCTTTTTAAGGAGAATGCTGCTATAGGTCATCCTTCTTTTCAAACTCTGAGTGTTTAACGAGGAGTAATACGGAGATCCTCATTGACTATAAACTATCGAGGACATTCACAGAGGGAAAAAATAATTCAATTATGTCAGGCAGTTTGGAAATTTGGGCATCAACAAAATTCAGAAAGTGCAGTGTGTGAGCATATTGAGGGCAAGCAGGACACATTTCTTAATGCTGTGTCTCTCCTTACATGGTGCTGTTTAGTGATTGCGGTGAAGTCAACTACCTCTCGTCTGAAGTCAGCCAGCCTCAGATGAGCCACCTGAGCCTCAGAATCCACAGACCTTCGACTCTACAAGACATTAGCTCCTTCTCTGTGGACCTGGGATGCTGTGGATTGAATGGTTGCCTGGCTTAGGGAAAGGGTGTGTCTTTGAAGTAGAACAGAGCTGAATGTGAACACCTGCTTAGTGGGGCCTGGGGAAAGGTGCTTTCCTTCTTTAATCTTGGTTTTCACATCTTCAAAGTAAAATAAAAAACCTACCACTTGAGTTTTCCTGAGGATATTATGAGCTAGCCCATGGAGGGCTAAGAACACACAGAAAATGTTCCATAGATAACAGTTCTCGTCCCTTCCTGCTCTGCTATAATACTTGAGCTTGGTTTCCACCTATCTGAATGTTCTTACTATTGTTCTATGCAGGATTCATCTGTGGTTAGTCAGGAGTAAGGATATGACTTTTAATCCAAGAGTCCAAAACAATGACCTGAATCTCTCTAGAATAGAATCAGGTGGTTTTAAAGGTATGATCCAGAAGTTTGAACTGCTGGTGAATCATCCAGGAGACAGCTGAGCAAGTTCATTACTTGATAGGCAGCCCCAGTATTCTGCTACCCTCTCAGCCAGAGCAAGTCAGGGGTACCAGCCTGATCTATTCACTTTAGATTTGAAGGGGACTAGAGATTCAGGGAGTGAAACCTGAAGGTAGACTTCAGCAGAGTTTAAGAACATCCAGTTTGTCAGGCAAATACCCTTTATTTAGGAAATTTCACTTGATCATCCAAATAAAATACTTCAGTTGTGAGCATAAAGCAGATGAAAAAACTAAGAAGGTAAGACTGAGTTGAACAGGTCGCAGCTGCTTAAACTTTGTGACCATTTGCTTTGACCTAATAAAAAGGAGAATATGGTACAGTGGAAAATTACCAAGTTTTGAAAGATTTGTCTGTGAATTACAGGGCATGCTTCTTTTAAGTATGGATCACATGATGCATATGGTCATACATACAATGGTGCCTGTAGCTGGCTACAGGGGTCTCATTTTCTATGGACTCTTGACTTCCTCTGCACCTCAAATCAGTGGTCACTATCAGATTAGAAAGTACCTGACATATAAATAAAATGTTGCATTTTTGACAAATAATTTTACATATGTTCCAGCTAAAGAATGTTTTGCTTTAAGGGGGGGGGGGGAAGTCTACCAATTCAGCACTACTTTTAGCACAAATAGTGTGGCAGATTCAATCAAGGTTACAATGACATTAAAATACAGCAGCATTCAAAGGAAGTATGGCTAAAGGTCCCAACCAGGTGCCTTAATATACCAGACAGAAATTCAATGACATTTTTTTTTCCCTGAGGTTGATACATTTCTCGTATTTTTTTCTCTGTGATTCCAAGAGGAAACACTTATAATTATTGGCTCTCCATGTAATGATTATCACATTTTTTATTTCAGAGCAAACACTCCTGGAAACACATTCCTTGCGGTAACCTGAAACTCCCCATTTGGGCAGGATTCTGATTGATTTCAGCAGAACAAAGGGACAATTGCATTTCATTTGAAACCCAGATGAGGTACTCCATATTTCATGCAAAATGGGAGTGATAATGGTTGGGTGGTCATTACTTCAAGGGAAGAAATAAAACAACGACGATATTGAAGAGTGCTGGTGGACAGTGGCTATTTTCTGGGCTGGAACTGGTTAACAAAGAATTGAGAAGTCCTCCTCTGGTAGCCTGAACAGGAATCTGCAGTCTGCAAACACTTATTCCCATCAACACTGCTCCAAGGAGGTGCCGAAATGCAGGGTCCCTCATTCTGATCTTATGTCTGTCCTGGTCTGAATTAACAGAGGGGAACAGGAAATGGATCAACACTGTTCATAAGTAAGGAGACCAGGCAGGAGGGGAGGTCCTTCTGCTTTCAATCAAGAGAGAGGGTGCAATCTGAGGCGTCATCAGTCCATCTCAACTATCAGTAAACCAGGCTTCTGCAGGGAGCAGGGCTTCTTTATGGATGGAATTACACACTTTGTGAGTAAGAATTATTTCCTGGGTAGAATACCTGTTAACTTACAAAAAATGTGGGTGGAAGGAAACACATGGGGCTGATGAAGTAAGCAAAGCAAACGCTTACAGTGTGTTTCTCCACTTGACCTTGGGTAGACAGAGAAATAAATCATTATCATCCTCATCATCAGTATTTTTACTAGTATCATTTACTACCCATACTTTTCCAGTTCTTGATCGGGAATATTCAGAGAGAGAAAGGTGAAAAATCATTGCCTTTCATGGAAACCATTAGGATCCCGGAGCTTGAAAGCAATTTACTCTATGCCTCCAGATTATTCCTGTTGTAGCGAGTACTGCTAGCCTGCTCTAATATTATTGATATTGACCTTTGCTTTGTTGACATCTTGGGTAGCTACTATTAAGAGCTGGGAACTAATTTGCTTAATTTCAACCTTACTAATCCAATAAACTCCCCTGTTTACTTTGCTTGCTCAGCAAGCCTTTGAAAATGAGACTTTTAAGTAACTTCCTACTCCAGGAAAGATTTGTACATGGCCACTTGGTCTTAATCAGAGAGAGAATGGACTTGACCTGGGGTGGAGGTGCTGCCTCGAAGGGGCAGGAGCAGGAAACTGGAAAACTGCCTGCTCTTCTGAGTCATCTTCACAGTGTGACTACAGGATTTCATTTGAAATGAGTTCCCCATCACAGATATGCCTACACATAAATGTAAGCACAGAAACAGAAAACATGTTCTTTTTAGTTATATTTTATTAGACACATCTCAGCTTTTCTCCTTTCTTACAAGTAAGCAGAAGTTGCCTATATTTTGAAGAGCTTGTTGGAGATGAGCTGTATCTGAAAACTCATTATTATTCAACAATTTAGTATTTGAGCATGAGAGCCCACCAAGATACTTGCCATTTCCTTGCTATAAACCAGGTGTTTTTGAAACTGTATGACTTATTTATTAAATTACATTGACCATTTATGAAAAAGACCTAGGTTTTTTTTTTTTTTCCTCTACAAAGCCCACAGTATAGAGTAAGTCTATCTTTATGAAGCTGTTCCCCCAGGGATTAGTATAATAGCCTTCTCATTGCGGGAGGCCAATAAATATTTGTTGAAGGAACAATTTGTGTGGACTGCTGACAGGACATTCAATTGGCTCTGAGTAAATGCTTCTTGTACTCAAAAAAATATCACCATTACTGTGACTATGCAAAGCCAAAACCACATTAAAAAATTGTTCGATTCAATTTTTTGGCAATACTTTAGCAAAACTGATGGACTATTTGTTCCCCAAGCAGCCCTCCGCCCCAATTTTCAGTGTTTGTCTTTGTGTCCTATAAACAGAGGCCCGGGGCAGGATTCCCCATTATTCCCTTACATTTTGTTTATTTTTATTATTTTTTTTCAAAAGAGAATGTTTTTCTTGCAGGCCAAATAAAGGGTGGTCCTTCCCATTTCAAACTAATTATAACAGTATGATTGGGGAAGAATAGCCAGGCAAATTTTATTTTACTAAGCAAAAGATCTGTCCAATGTAAAGAGGGATTTTCTTGAGTCTGGGACCACAAAGCTGTGGGGGGAACTCTTGGATGAAAGTCATAATCCAACGGAGAAGGATAAAAGGAATCTAAAGGTGAACTTGGAGACTTTGGAAATTTAATACTGTGATTTCATATCAGATTTAAATTCTTTCCAAAGCCACTGTGAAATCAAGGTGGGGGGGGGGGTGGCGTCCAGAAAGTTAAATGTTACTAAAACTATATATCAAAGTATTTACCAGTCTCGTTTTCTGCCCCAATCAACACATTTTTTTAAAATTTTTCCATATAAAATGCAACAGTATTTTATTGAGCTACGTGTCCTAACAAATAAAAAGATTGTTATGTCTGATACTGAAGATAAAGGTATACATAAGTGTTTAAATAACAGGGTTAAATAGATATCGTGCTGTAATTTTGTAAATATGAAGAACCAGCACAATTTAAGATTAAATACCAATGAGGCTGAGAGTTGACTCCATTCTTTCACAATAAAGTGGCTATAGAGCAGGACATAAATTTCTAAACCAGTGTCTCAGTGGGTGACTTCAACATGAGCCTGGTCTACGGCCTGGAGAATCCTATGCTCATGGGAATCTTGAAGACATTCACTTGTACTCTGAATGACAATATTGACAGACCGGAAAAATAAAGGAACAGAGGTGACTGGCATAGCAATACCTTTAAAAAAGCCACAGATAACAGGTGCTTATTTTTCCAGGAGCTAAACAATAAGGTGATATAATTTTTGTCCAACATGCCAAATGACGATGTCATTTTGCTTGTTCAGTGCTGGCCCAAAGTAGTTCGTTTCAGTGAGGAGACCCCTCACGCTATAATGTGGTCCTAAAGGACAATCACCCTGGTTCTCCTATGGTTCATATCCCCAGGGCTCATCCTTCTTAGATTTAGGGACTCCCCCACTGGAGAGCCAGTATCTTCTTGGGGTTAAAACCATGCAAGTTTCAGGGCAAAACTCAAGTTGATGCCTGACTCTCACTCTTATTCCATGAAAGTTTTCATGTCTTTAGCTTAACCTTGAGAAAGCAGTAGTTTGACTTGTTTACTGTAAAAGACAAATGAGATTAAGTGTGGGGAACTGCTGATACAGAAGGATTAGTAAGCACTCAATATGTTAACCAGTGTCACCATTTTAAATTCTCAGAAATGGTAGGGCTTTTCACCTTAATAATTCAGATAAACTTTCTGAATTAAATTAATTCTAGATTAAATAGGACAAAGATCCCAAAGTACTTTCTGTTAAAGGAATAAAGGCAAAACCCAAACCAAAACAACCAACCAACAAAAACCACAACAAGGATATATAACAAAAGTTTAGGCTAAAGACATACTTTTGTTTCATCTTAAGTATCACTAAAACTGGAAAGTCCCCAGGTTAGCAGCTGTACACCAGGATGACAAACACAACACTCACATCAGTATTAAATCACAGCATTAAATTTCCAAAGTCCCCAAGGGGTTGCCTAAACCCATGGAAAATGTTGTCAGTGGATTACAACATCCTCTATAGTGGACCCCACATGAAATGTCAGAGGCCTTCACCACAGCTCCCCGGGCAGCTACCACCTATCAGAAGAAAGTAGCCCATTTAAGAAACCCACTGCCATTGCAAATCTATTAAAGCATCTTTAGTCCAACAGTCCTAAAACGTGTGATGCCAAGACTTTTCTTAAGCTTTCAATGGAATTTTCCAGGATCTCTGTTCTTAAGTGACTTTATTTGCCAGAACCAAAGACTTATTTTAATGTCCATTGGGCAGTTTTCCTTAGATTCTTTTCTGCATGTAAGCAATAATCGCTGTTCCCCAAGGTGCTATTCCAGATAGTCTCCCTGCAATTTAGATTGACTTATACTTGGCTGCTGCTAATTCCATGTTTACAGTGGTTTTCTTGCTTCACCTTACATCTTCTTTCCCTGAATGATTATTCTATGAGATGAGCTACAGGACAATTTGGGTACATAATGCGTTTATTGAGTGACTGATACTGAATAAATATATGGAGAGCTAAGAGACACAGAAGCACTGTAAACACAGGAAGAAAACCCCGTGTTTGTGAATTTGGAATTTGATAACTTATGAGCCATTTATTTGTTAAGTATTAATTAAGTACCAAGCACTTCATCTACATCATCTTATTTAAGTATAATTAGTCACAATTGTGATTTTCCACTTTATAGATGAGGTATTGAGGCTAATAAAGACTAAATAACTCGTTAAAGGTCACATAGCTGTTACATGCCAGAGGTTTGATTCAACCTAGATAGTTGTGATTCCAGAACCCATTCACTAAACCATTGTGCTGAGAGATGTGAATAAAAATACTTCCTTGAACAGCAACAATAATGACAAATAAGCCAGAACATTTTCTTGTAAGGCATCTAGCCAATAATAATTTCTTTCAGATAAATAGGTCAACTTCTGCTGTAAAAATGGAGCATCAGAATGGTGTGTGTGATTAAGACTGAAGAAACCTGCAGCAAAGGAAGGCCTATCATTCACTGAACAGAAACATAAAGGAGGACAAAGATCACCTACAGCTGGCTGGTTTTATATTTTACACTGAAAACAGACTACAAATATGTCTGTAAATAACCCCCATGGCCCCTACCTCCAACTCTTTTAAAAGTCTGTTCCACTAGCCCAGGAGACAATTTGGAGAAGTGTCCACTAAATCCCTAGCTTCAGGAAGGTCAAGCCTGCTTTTTCTAACACCCTCAAGATATAGCAGAGCAAATGGTACACAGAAGGCATCAAATAACTGTTTGCTAGAGGCAAGAATGCCTAATGCAAGGCAAGGGGGAGTTGGCGCAAAGGGAAGGGAAAGATAAGGAAGAAAAGGAGGAAAAAGAAAAGAAAAAAAAAGAAAAGAGGGAAAGAAAATAAAGAAATTAATATCCTTTAGCCTCCTGCCTGTGGTGGAACTCCTCTACCTACAAATGGTGGAAGACTTCATCTACAAATTTATCTGCTAGAACCTCAATCTATTATGGACTGTCATATTCAGGAGTGTTGCCTACTCTGGGCTTCTCTGCTTCTTTTATCCTACCTATGTTGCTGTTAAGACCTCCTAGGATTCACTGCCTTTTTCTGGGAAAGGAGCATAAAAGGTGGGGTAGATGGTAGGAGTGAGGGCCTCTGGTCATCATCTCTCTCAGGTTACTCTATCTCACCCCGAATCAAGCTGATGTTAGAACAGCAGCTGGAGCCCCAGACATCAAGGACCCTAACCAGCGACCCATCTCTATCCAGACCCAACAGCCTCTGGGATGCGGCGGTACACTGATATCTGCCTCATTGTGTCATTGTCCTAAGAGTCTTAGCCCCGATGTGGGTCCTTCCCTATAAAACAGGCCATTTCACCTCTGGCTCACATGAGACAATCCTTAACCCTTTGGCCATTCTGAATTAGCTTTCCCTTAAAAACCTGGCATTCTGCTTTCCAGCTCAGTACCAGTTAAGTCACACCTGAAACACAATTTTTGATTTTCCCATCTGCCTCTGAAGGCCCCCAAGCAAGCTATCCTTTGTCTGTGTTTTCTTCTATGATATTCTGTCTCTGTAATGGCACCAGCATTCACCTACTTACTCAGGCATCATCCTTGATTTCTCTTATATCCATCCAATACCCAAACCATCCTCAATCCTTTCACTTTTACATTAGAAATGTGTGCCAAATCAGACCACTTTTCACTACTTTTTGTATTATTATCCTAAGTCACATTATCATTATCACCTGTTCTACTGAAAGACTTCTACCTAGTTCCACAGTTTCTCTCTTCACCTTTAAGTTCACTCTCTACAGAGCAGCGCGTGGTCCTTTTTCAAAGTCAGATTATAACACTTCTCTGGTCAAAACAGTCCATTTGTTTTACCCCATCTCAATCCAAATAAAATCCAAAGTGCTTAAGTTTGGCCACAAGTTAGTTCATATTTACCTCCCCAACTTTATCCCCTATCACTGCTTCACTTACTCACTCTGCTCTTCCATATAGGACCCCCTCCTGTTTGTGAATATTCCAAACACTGTCACCTCAAGACCTTTGTGCTTTTCTTCCTTCAGTCTGAGGTACTCTTCCCAGAGAGCTGGGGGGCTCACTCTCACCTAATCCAAGTCACTATTCATGTCACTCATTAGAGGTGACAATCTTCCCCAACGCTTTATCCTACTAAGCTTTTCTGTAGAGCAGAAATTTTGTGTATTCATTTATTCATGTATTGAACATGCGTTACCCTTTCACTGAGTCAGAGGTTCACAGGAGTAGGGATTCGGTACTAGAGCACCACAGCACAATGCCTGGAGCAGCGCTGGGATTCAACACATACTTCTTGAATAAGTAAAGGAACACTTCCCAGAGATTTTTCTAGAGGGGTTGGATGGAAGGTTGGTGTGGTTTCAGAGCATCAAGAGGCAGACCTGACGTAGAAAGAAGTAAGGCCAGTGGTTCTACTTACTAAATATTTATGCCCACACCACTGCTCCACACTAGGTCTGAGCCCCTGCTGGTTACAATGAAGTGTTTGCTGGGCAAAACCAAATTCAGAGAATAGAAACATGTGGACCCATCAATACTGCTGCCCTCTGGCCCCACCATCGATCTGCGATTCCTGCCTAACAACCTAACAACTCTTAATGATGGTGAACAATGAGTTCATTCTCCCAGTGAGGCAAGTAAGCTCTCTTAAGAGTTAAATTCAGTCACTGAAACATAATGATGAGCCCAAAGTCACACAGTTTGTTGGACAAGAAGCTAGGGTTAAGATCTAGACTACTTCCCTTCTTCTTGTGGGTGTTGGCTATCCAAAACATTGTATT
>PVIJ01021654.1:0-18029 GCA_004024925.1 Scalopus aquaticus | reverse complement strand
TGACAAAAAAACGGGGGATATAACCCTTCCATTGGCCAAAGTCTAGGCAATAGTCAAGATTGGGCCTTAACTAAAAACAAAGGAGGAAGAGGAGAGAGAAAAGCAGGAGCAGAGAGAGAAAGAAAGGGGTAAAAGGAGGGAGAAAAGGAGGAGGGGAAGGAGAGAGGGAAGAAGAGTTTAAAGTATTAAAGCCAAAGAAATTATCTTACTGGGTCCCCAAAAATCCTTTTAAGAATATAAAATTCCAGTTTTTTATATCTTCTTATTCTTATAAAAACACTGGGAGTGTGGGATAGTATCTAGGAGGCATCCCTCTTCCCAGCACCAACCACCAATAGAGGATCAAGAGCCTGAGAAATGCAATAAAAACGTAAAGATGTACCATACTGCTTTCAGGAGTGGTACAGATAAATGGAAGGATGCAAGCTGGTGTGAGAACCAAATGGGCCTGATAACTCCTACCCAGAGTAGTGTGAAGACTTGAGGCAGCACACACGAGAAGAGTGAGTGTGCATACCCAGCCAGCTGCTCTAGGCATGGCTTCTCATTGGGAAGAACAAGAACCACATTTGGATAGATTCCTCCCAACAATCAAGAAATCTGCTACCTACCAACCCGGTAGTTCTTCCACCTGTCAGGAGGAGAATAAGGGATAGGGCAAGAGGCCACAGAAGGATGTATTGGGGGAATCACTTTCATGGAAATCAAGAATAGAGACAAACATTGTCTTCAATAGATGGGATTTGTCATGTATCAGCACAATCACCAGCCCTGAATGCAGCCCTATCGCCACCCCACAGCTATCATGCTATGGAAAGGGTACATATAACTTGACTCCTAACTTCACAAGCATCACCTCCCACTCAGGTCAAGTAAGCCATATTCACCTACACACCTGGTAGCTTCTGAAACAAGAACACAGAAGAGGTGTGAAAATCAGAAAATAGAAGGAAGTCAGAATCTATTTTCACTTAAGGGATGATTAAATTTTTTAGATTAGACTAAATAAGTTCTCTTTATCCAACCCCAAATATGGGGCAGATATTATTAGTCAATAAAGTCAGAAAATAAAGGCATTTTCACTGCACATCTGAGTGCAGGGGGGATCTATAACTATAAAATACAGCTTACAATAAACATCACATTGTAAAACAGGACAACAAAAATTAAAGTAGACCAATGATATTAAAAAGAATAAAGAAGTCACTATAACTAGACTCCAGAGATAGTTAATTCAAAAACTGATCATGAAATGTGGATTTGAGTTTCCTAGAAACTGAGTCAAAAAAATTCTTAGCATCTGAAAAATATTTGGCAAGTATGCAATTTAGTCAGTCTATTCATAGCTGACTCCTCCTCCATCTACTAATTTGCAGTTTCATTTTGAAGCCTGTGATTTTTTTAATTGAGAGGTTTAAAGGAAATAAAATATATAGACCCAGATTTTATAGTGTAAAACCTACTCCCTGACTTTACACAGGAAATCTCTGGAAGCGGAAATAACATTTAGGTCACTAGGGTGCACTTTAGGAAATAATTGCTTCACAGGCTCAAATATTACCCCAACGGAGTAAAAGACTACACTAAGTCTATGCTTTCTTAAATTGCACCTTGGAGTTCTGTACTATTGGAAAATATCCTTCAGGTACTAGAATTTACCTGTGTGTTGTTGCTCTTTGCAAAACTAAAGGTAATTACCATTAGCCTGAGCTTTGGGAACATTTTTTAACCTATTCTGAGGGGGGAAAAATAGTTTAATTCTATCTGAGCGAATACAAACATTACTTCCTTAATTTGGTCCCTATCATATAACATTTAATGAAACTAAGCGTAATAGATTTGTAAAAGCAAGTTAACATTTTATATAAATCAAAATGGTTAACTGGTAAACTCAGATGGATTTTGTTTCATGTTTTGAGTACCCCCAGTTGATATCAATTTACTTTCTGAAACTAGCACCCTTAAAAATAACTTCTGAACATATACAAGAACTCTCAGAACTTTTCACTAAATACTAAAGACCTTCACTGTCCAAAAGGTAGCCAGTAGCCACATAATGGTCTTCAGTACCTTGGTCAGTGGCCATTTTAAGTTCTCAATAGTCCTACGTGACTAATCGTTACCATGGATAGCACTCAAACTGGACAGCACTCAAACATCCATCTTTGCATAAAATTCTAATGATATTACTCGAAAAGTCTACAAAATATTGTTATTTTTATTTACTTATTTATTTTATTTAATGAAGTACTGCTGTTTTACATCTTTGTTAATATCTTCACAGTATAAGATTTCTCCTCTTAAGTGTGGTCACTGTTGCACTCCCATGCCAAAAGCACCCATAGTCCTCCACTGTAGTCCACTGTGCTCTTACTTTTAAAGTAAGTGCTGAAATAGTTATTTAAAAATAAGGTTAAAATATATTATACCTATTCATTATCTGCTAAAAACAGAAGAAATCATAGCCAGTTATTGTTTTGATGTAAACATTCCATCCTCTGTTCTATGCTTACTCCTACTCATTCCAGCATTATGCCGTTGAATCCTACCTTATTCTTGGATCTGTATCAGGCATGTGGATACATGAGTTCAAGTAAGAGAAATCAAGGAAGAGAAATCACAGTAGCAAGTAATTACAACCTAATGAAATAGGAGTTATGATAAAGGAACAGAAAATAGAAGATGAGGGTGGGGCTGGGAGAAGAACAAACATTTGAGCTAGACTTTGATGGGATTAGGGATTTCCAAATACTATAAGAAAAAGATCAAAGGTGTTCCAGATGCAGGAAACAGCTTATGCAAAGGCAGGAAGATATTAAAGAGTAAGATGTGTTTAAAGACTAAACAAAGCTATACTGTGGCATGAAATTGGGGTGGGGGGCGTCTAAATGGAAGGTGATGAGACTAGAATTGTGAGCTGGGCTCAAACTGGAAACACACCATGCTATGGAAGGGAGGAGGGAATTAATGAAGGCTTTGGAATTTAGCATATTTATCCTTTGAAAAAAATGAAACTAGTTTGTTGTGAAAGATGGACTGCAGAAAATAAAAATGATTAAACGCATTCAGGACAATATTTTTGTTGTTGGAAATTTATACCACATGGCAACTCACTACCAGATGCCAAATAGAAATAACGTTCCTACATACATATTCACATTTATATAAATATCTGTGTAAACATATATATAAACATACTTATAGATTACTAAAAACAAATATAATTGTACAATGCTAATGAGGCTGTGTGGGCGTATGGGTGTGTAACTTAGATTCCAATTTTTCCAGATTCTATGGTATGAAGGCATGCCTTGAGACACAGACACACACACACACACACACACAAACACCAGACATTCATCACTTACTATGTTCTTACTCTATGGCAAAGCTTATGTTAACTTCTATTCCTGTATTAGTTCATCTTACCCCCTAGAAGCTACATCAACTATAGTTAAGAATTATTTTCCCCATTTTAAACATATGGCAGACAGGTTGGTGTACCTTACCCAAACAGATAACCAGAACTGGACACTGAATTCCAGCATATGTAGTTTTTTAAAGCCTGTACTTTTAACGTCTAGTCGATAATGCCTTCCAGGATGACAGAACACGCTTGATTCACAGAAGTTCAGAACAAGTGTTCTTGAAACACACTTAACAGAATGACATAAAATACAAAGAAAATATTCAAAGTAAATAACACACTCATCATCTCTCGGTCACAGCCTCATTTTAAAGATGTGCACACTCCACAGGACACTCCCAATTCCTTCCAGCGAAGTTGAATCATTGGCTCTGTCTTACTAGAGAGACAAGAATGCAAAAGAATATATGCAGATTCCTCTTTGCACACATTTGCTGCCACATCGTCTCCCCAGGAGGAAAACATGCCTCTAACTGTTCTCTCCACCCCATTACCTTACCTGCAGCTACTAAGTGTAAGAGAAGAAATACAACCTGGAGCTCTACAGAGGAAATCAATGATAAATAAGCTTTGTAGCCAGTCCATAAAGGGGAACAGCAAGAGGAAGGTCATCAGCTGCCCCGTGGAAAAAATATCGATATTAAATGGACCTGAGAGTGCAGAGTGAGGCGGTGGTAGAAAAGGAGGATGGGGAACATCAAAGAATTTATGAGCAGCTTTGGCAGAGGTAAGAGACCTGCCACTGCGCGAGGAGCTATGGCCATCAACACTTTTCCTTCCATTACAGAACAACTACACTGACAAACATCTTCAAAGCTTTATTCAGTTATTGGCAGCAGACTGATAATTATTGGAATTGGCAGCCCACTTTCCTAAACAGCCTGTCAGTATGGAAGAAGCAGCTGTCCCTCTTGAGAGTCCCTACTGGCTGAAATTAATTATACTAAACAGGGCTTCCCTGGTGGCACAGAGGTTAAAGTCTCAGCACTATCAAGCAATTGCAAGCCACTGACTGAGACATAAGTTCAATCCCCCGCCAGGGAGCGGACCCACGTGGAGCAGCAAACCTCTCCTGTCTCACCTGCTGCTCCCCTCAGCAGTGGATTTCAATAGATCTGTCTGTTCTGCTCCCCCACTCTGTCTCTGGTGAACCCTCTCACCCCCTGCACCTCTGACCTGCACCCCAGTTCTTATATGCATAAATCAATAAAATAAATTAAAAATAATAATTATACTGAACAGAGGCCCAGTATCCTGGAAGACATTTAGGTCATCCTTAGTGTGGATGGGTTGTATGACCTATCTAAGAAGTCACAAAGCCCTGCTTGTTTCTGTAGTTCTGTTTCTGTGACATTATAGGGACCCAAAGCATAGTCATTCAAATTCCTGGCCTATCAGCTCCATGGTGCCACAGGGTAGGAAGATAGAGGAACTGGGGTCCATTCACAGGTGAAGCTTAAGGGATGCAACATTAGAACAGATTTGTTCACACTCATCTGTCCTTGACTTGGTCACAATAATCCTAGTTGCAATAACCCCAGCTCAGCACAGCACACAAAGCAATTCATCAGCATTAATCAACTTTAGCACAGGTCTTAGTTAGAAGGACAGAATACATAATTAAGTTGCTATGGCTGAACCCAATGTAGCCAAAAAAGATAAGCATCTTTGCCAGAGAAATGAGGTAAAGAGCAGAAAGAAAATCAGCTCTGGTCGAACCAAAAGACTTCATAATTGCTATTATCTGTCACAGACTTGCATATGTGTGAATATACACAAACAAGCATTTTTTAAAAAGCTACTTTACCTTTTAATTTTAAATATCGTAACGTGTGTGTGCACACACACACACACAATATATTTTAAAAAGCAAATTCTCTGCCAAAAATGCCTTGAGATTAGATTAAACCTCTTAGATCTAAAAATATCCTCAAAGGACAAATCAGGCTCATTTGTCTGCATTAGGATCCTAAGGTATTCTTTAAACTGTTTTTGTAAATTTAACCATATTATAGAAGTCCTACTATGTGCAATACAACAAGAGAACACACGTGAAGGCTTGGTTTAAACAGAACACTTTAAGGTAAGTGTCCAAGGGGTGGAGGGAGTGGGAATGGAGAGAAAAAAAAAGAAACCTAGGTCGTAGTTTTCTGGCTTCCTACTATAGTATTCTCTCCTCTATATCATGCTATTCTGGGTCAGTTAGGAAGCAATGACTTGCAAGAAACAGGAAACCACTGCTCAGCAACTCACAAGCTTAACCAAGTCCCCTCTAACTAAATTTCTGGCAGTAGGTGTTAGTTTACCAACTCCACAATGCCAAGACTGTTGTTACCATATTTCCTTGGTTTTTTCATCAACTCTACTGTCTCCTGTCACGATATCGCTGCTGCTTCTCCAGGCACTAGAACCTCTTTTCAATGGAAAGGAGTAATGGGAAAGGCAAAGAAAGAAAAGCTACTTCTCTCTGAACCCCATTGGTCAAAATGAACTGGATAGTTACCCAACCTACAATAAAGTCTGTGAAACAGTGTTTTTAAACTACTCAATTTGCTGCCTTAAACAAAATTAGTAATATGCAAGCAAAAATAATAGGAGAATTAATATTGGGCAGGCAGTTTTACTCTCTTCATACACACTATCCAAGAAACTTTTCATCTGTTTTAGAGCAGGCACAAGATTTAATCCAGTTGTTCTACTGCCATTAAACAGATGGTAGGAAAATTAAGTAAACCTCACTCCCGCATTTAGACCATGCTGCCTCCCAGCAGCCCACTCCAAATCTCCCACCACAATCACCCTGTGGCTATGGGTACAAGGTTACAAACTGAGATTCTTCGGGACCCACACATCACCCATAACCACTGGGGAGAACAGAGAAACAAGTGACAGAGAAAGTTGTTCTCCAGAACAAATCATGTTTTGGCTTTGCTTCAAATTAGACACACCAATATTTGGAAAAAATTAGACATATCACTACTTGTAAAAAAAATATGTAGCTGTTGTTCTTTCTCTGTCTCTCTCTCTGTCTCTCTCTGTCTCTCTCTCTCTTTGACTCTCTCTCTCTGTCTCTCTCTGTCTCTCTCTCTGTCTCTCTCTCTATCTCTCTCTCTCTCTCTCACACACACACATACACCTTTTACCAGTAAAAGGAAAAAAGTCTTGGTATACAGTTAGCAGTCTGAAACATGAACTATCAATAGCTAACATCTTTGGTAGGGGAGTGACTCACCTTAAAAACAAATGATCAAAGAAAAAAAGCAAATGGCCAACAGGTACATGAAAAAATGCTCAACATCACTTTTAATCAAGGAAATACAAATCAAAACCACTATGAGATACCACCTCACACCTGTAAGGATGGCACACATTAAAAATGCAGGCAACAACAAATGCTGGAAAGGATGTGGAGAAAAAGGAACTCTTCTACACTGCTGGTGGGAATGCAAACTGGTCCAACCACTATGGAAAGCTGTATGGCGATTCCTCAAACTGCTCAACATGGAGCTTCCATATGACCCAGCAATACCACTTTTGGGAATCTACCCAAAGGACACAAAAACACTAATCCAAAAGGATACATGCACCCGTATGTTCATTGTGGCACTGTTCACAATAGCAAAGGTATGGAAGCAACCCAGATGTCCAAAAATAGATGATTGGATCAAGAAGATGTGGTACATATACACAATGGAATACTATTCAGCATTCAAAGAAGATAAACACATGCAGTTTGCAGTGACATGGATGGAATTAGAGGGGATCATACTCAGCAAAACAAGCCAGAAAGAAAGAGAAAAATATCGAATGGTTTCACTTATAACAGGACTATAGGGAAACCAAATAGGAGAGAGACACTTGGGGGGGGAGGGGGAGGATAAGGGCACAAAATGGAGTAGAAAAGGACACAAGGGACCACGGAGATGGATCACGGATGAATTGGTGGTGGGTTACCCAAGGAGAATACAAAATGTAAATGATATAATTAACAATAAAAATATATATTATTAAAAAAAATTATCAACTGTCACAGAGGATAAGAACTCAGAAGTTCATACCTCTTTGTTTTAAAGTTAAAATGAAACTGTAAACACACAAATAAATACTATTCTACAGAAACATGACTAGTCACTTAGCTTCTTGAGGTCAGGGTTATTTGTTTATACAAGAAGGGGATCCCAGCCAGTTGGCCTCTAAAGCCCATTAGACATTGACATACAGGAATCATTGTATCACTGCAGGAGCTGGCCATTCAACACTTTCTTGCCCCTCATAACAGGGTGTCATTACCTAATAAGGCAGCCAGCCTGCTCCTAGGGTGATCAGTTATCTGGGCTTGCTTAGAAAGGAGGGGTTCTCCTGGATTCAAGGCAGTCAGTGCTAAAACTGGGAAAGTCCCAGTCAAGACAGGACATGCTCTACCCTACCAAGTCCTGTTCCTGCCTCTCTAGTCCTGCCTAGAAGGAGAGGAACTAGAGATCTATAATGTAATCAGACTCAAAGACCAAAATGCATTTTAGTCATTCTAAATATCCTTCTACACATTAAAAGTTTTCATTTCTACTTATTATGTGACATCTATGTCCAAGGGGAAAACTTAGGAACAGAGCTCATAAGATGCACTTTGCTTGAAATTTTCTTTAGATGTTACCACCTGCTATAAATCAGCAAACCATATTTAGACAGCCTTGTGCTCCCGTTTTCACGGTTGGATCCAGTAGCCACAAGACAGATGTGTCCAATGCGTTTGATTTGTTTTGGCACTTTGGGCACAAACTTAATTATGATAAACCAGTCCAGTTCTTTCTCACCTACCCTCCACCTCAGAGCGGATCACACTGATAAAGTGCAATTTTAGTATATTTTTCAATAATTTTAATAATTGACCCAGGGAAATTAAAATAATATTTTCCTGTTCTACTTGTCATAACCTGTTGAGATATCTTTCAAAATGTGCTACTGTGGGGAAAAAAGAAATTTTATACACGTATTATTGCTGAAATTTCCTGGCTCTTTGCCTCCCAGAAGAGCAATGCATTAAATATTTATTCAAAAATGGAAATATTAAGAATTAAATGAATTTAAACTATCCTAATTACTTTATGGGCATTTCTCCGCTGCTTAAGGAAACTCCAAATTATCTTCAGTTCTGCATAGACTGTGTCGACTAGAACATCTTGTTGAAAAAACAAAAAACTCCTCTCAAATAGCCAACTTGACTGATTTAATTTTCTTTAAATAATTATTCTCAGGATGAAGCAAATGTCTTAGTGTGACAGGAGCAAAGTCAAAGGAGCTAAAGAACTTTAACCCACATGGAGTCTGAGAGGCCATTCATTCTTTCACTGCACACATTCATGGAAGACCTACTCTGTGCTCAGCATTGTTTTAAGCGCTATAAACAAAAGAAAAGAGTTTCTAGCTGGAGAAGGAGACAACCGCCCCTCTGATGGTGATCAGCAATATGAAGAATAACAACAGGTAAAATGACACCTTTTCTTTTCCCTTAAAGGATTGGAATCTAAGAAAATGACATCTGAATTGTGATGTAAATTAATTCAACAGGAGAGGAATCACCTCAGACTATCATCTTTACATGTCTGGATGGTGGTTCTCAAAGCACAGTCCCCAGACCAACAGCATCAGGATGCTTATTCCCAGACCCTTCTCCAGGTCTACCAAATAGGACGGAGCTGTGACAGATCTTCTAGGTGATTCAGATGCAAGCTTGCATGTGAGATCAACTGCTCTGACAATCTCATCCTTTAGGGTACTGTTCAGATGCTCCCTCCTCCATGAAGCCTTTTCAGGTCTACATAGGGTGAACATGCCCCTTCATTAAAAGCCTGCAACACATAACATGCAACCTACTTGAGGCATTCGTACTGTACCCCAGCATTAAGGTGACTGGTGTGTCACCAGGCAACTCCTTAAGGTGGGGACTATGTCACATTAATTTGACCACCCAGGGGGTCGCCAGCTATATGGCTAAACATTATTTCTGGGTATGTTTCTGAGGATGCATGTGAGTGAGACTAGCATTTGAATCAGTAAAGCAGGTTAAGCTCCTCCATGGAATTGGGCATTATCCAACCTTTGAGAACCTAACTAAAACAAAAGGTGAAGGGAGGGAGAATCCACTCTCTGACTGAATGAGAGACTGGCACAGTGTTTTTTTCTCTGACCCCCGCACCTGGAACAGGATTTATCCCATCAGCTCCCTCATTTTCCAGATGTTAATCTAGGTGTTGCTGTGAGGGAGTTTGAAGGTATAATGACAGTTCCTAATCAGCTGGCTTTAAGAGCGATTTTCCTGAGTGAGCCTAGCTATAAAGTTGGAAAGACTTCAAAGAAGTATTGAGGCTTTCCTTAGAGAAGAAACTCTGCCTGTGGACTACAGCTCAAACCCTGCTGGTAAAGGTCCAGTCTGCTTGTGAGCTTCCCTCACTCACACCCTGAGCTGCGGCTCCTGGGTGAGGTCAAACCTGCCCGTGACCTGACCGATGCAGGCACTGTACATTCACGCAGTCGTGGACACTATACATCCGTTACATGACGTAATCTTCAATCAGTCCTGTGAAGGAGGTATGATCATCACCCCACTTTATATATAAGGTCATTTATACTTAGAGGGAAGAACTGAGTTACACAAGGTCACATAGCTAATGGGGGCAGAGTTGTCATTCAAACGCAGACATCACTATATGCCCATCACCAACCCAAAGTGCCTCTCACCAACCAGGAATGAGTGGGCAAAGCATTGCAAGGAAATTTCTAGTCCTTTTAAATGTTTCAGGCTTACACAAAGAAACAGTATATTCTTTTTTAGAATAAGTATGAGTCCCATTTATTTAAGGCAGACCTGAACTGGACAGAAGAACATTGTTTTCTAAGTAATCTTGAGAATTCTAGCCCAGTTGGCCCCCAAATCTCCTCCACGCCTCCCCTATCAGTGGGGTCAGTTGGCCAATGCTCCTTATCGAATATTCTCTCCAAGCCAACAACTGGAACTGGACAGATGCTCCAGACCGCAGGGGATGGACAGCCCTGGTGATAAAATAGGGAAATTTAGAAGACTTCCACTGGGCTCCTGTATTCATGAGAATTAAAAGAACTTTATCAGCATTTGCCCCAGGGTGCTAATTAAATATGCTAAGAATAAGATTCTCATAGCCGGCATCTTGTAACTAAAAAGAAATTTGCTCACCACAAAGAGAATACTCAGCCCAGTTGGGAAGTTGTTAAACAATGAAAATTCATTCCAACATCCTTCCTGATAAAGCATTCAGCATAGGGTGGTTCTTAGACAGTTGGGGGTGACGATGGAAAGTTCCCAAAGACCCAGAAGAACCTTGTAATAAGGGAGCTGCTTCTTAAGCTCATCCTGACTGTGTGGGGGTAAAGAGCACAGGCTTGGGAATTCAGCAGAGCAGGGTTCCAGATTCAGCTCATTAAACACATGACTTTGCTAAATCACCTACTTTCCCACAAGGCGAATAGGCTTATTGGGGTTTTTTATTATTATTACATAATACATGCTCATTTCATAAATTCAAACAATATTCAGAACAGAGAAAAACCGTGAAGTTCACTTGAAACCTCACTACTAACGATAACTGACATGGGCAAGGGTTAAGTCTCAGCACTAGGAAGCTATCAGCAGCCACTGCAGCACGAGTTCGATCCCCAGGCAGGGAGCTTCCCACATGGCACAGCAGACCTCTCCTGCCTCACCCGCTGCTCCCCTCAGCAGTGTATTTCAGTCAATCCACCTGTTTTGCTCGCCACTCTGTCTCCGGTGAATCCTCTCACCACCACCCCACACCTCTGGCCTACACCCCAGCTCTTCTATGCATAAATAAATAAAATAAATCTTTAAAAAATAAAAATAAAGATAACTGACACAAGAACTTTGTTGGGCAACTTGTCTAATCACTTTTTGCTTGGCCATTCTCCTCTATAAAATGGAAACAAATGCAAATAGAATCTGCCTCAGAGGTGGCAGAGGAGGATGCATGGAAAAAATCCAGTACGACACTTAACTGGGGGCCTGATAAAAGGCTCCTGCTAGTACAGCCTGTGACCCCAAGCTCACTGTGAGTCTCTCTTGGCACCGCAAGTCCTACAGTCCAGAAACCTGAGCCCCAGGCAAACCAAGGTGGCTGGTCACAATGCCCATGGCATAACCCCCAAAGGAAGGATGACAGGGAGTTACCATGTTCACTGGAGTCCAGACACGCTGAGGCAGTCCATGACACCTATTTTAACAACAGGGAGTCACCACGTGATTTCCCTCAGATTCGTTTTTATTATCTAACACAGGCCAGCAAGGACTGAATGGGGAATTCTGAAAGCCAGCGGTCCAACTTCAGAAAGGCATTGTCCTCACATAGTGCTGTCATTCAGTCAGAAGCAGTTTTGAGTTTCCAGCAAATTGCATTTTCTTTCCGTCTGCCCACACCTTCAAGTTGAAGGAAAGAGCAGGAGAAAGCTTCTGGACTCCCCTGAGCTACAAGCCCGCTCTTGACAAGCAGAAGGGAAGCTGAGCACTTAGCAAAGAGGCCCCCTGTGGACCGCTGGTCCCCAACTCACTCGCCTGGCTAAAGAAAATCGATCTCCTAGCTCTGTTTCATTTCAGTCTTTTAACTGCTCACATCTCCGAAGGGCATTGGCACAGCAGGACTCGAGTCTCATCATCGTGGTATCAGTCCTGCCTTCCAAATCTCAGCCTTGTTCTCACTCTCGTGCTGAACAGGATTAGAAGGAGCCGAGAATAAAAAGATGTTTTCATAACCAGACCCTTGGCCTGCTGATCTCTGCTCACCACTGGGAAAAACCTCGTACTTAACGAGTTAGGTGATTCACTTTATGTGCCCCCAGCTTAATAAATCACTCAGCTTGGACACCCTGACAAATGTTCAAATGAAATTTCCTTTGGCTGCAACTCATCCTGTCTTTTCTAGTTATCAGCTTGGCCCTTCTATCATCTAAACAAGGACCAGCCAACTTCTTGTGAGTTATGGCCCTTCACTTCCCTTCTTTCCCCAATATTTTTCACTTGGTTTCTTTTGATTACTCTTCTGTGTACTTGCCTCGAGATCCTTAATTATCTTGCCTCTAGTGCATTCAACCCTTTGGACTAACAAGTGCTCTGAGCTGTTTTCTTCCTCTTGGCAAACCAACTGGAAAGTCACCCAGACGCGCTGCCCCAGTGAGATTTCAAATCGACACCAGGAAGCTGAGACAGCCTCCAAACCTCACGGGCCTTTCAGTAACCCTAACTTTGGGGAACACACACACATACATGCATGCTTCCACCGCTTGGGGTCCAAGTGACATTACATTAACAGCAATAATAAAAATAGGTCTGTCCTTGCCCAATCTGATCATGCAGAACCTCAGCTTCTGACGCAGATCCCCGAGTCCCATGAGCACTCCGGGAGTCCACTTACATGTACACATGGACATCAAGTCAGGTGCCATTGGGCTTTTCCTGATACACTGCACCCTACTGCTGCTTCTCTCTTCCCCCAGGTTCTACAGTCTCCCATCACCCACAATCTGGAACAGCCCTAACTGAGAAGCCATCTATGGCTTAGTGGGGTGGGATTTTCAGCACTGCCGGGACCCTTAATTGCTTGTCACATAAAGTGGAGAGATTATTAAAGTAACAGCTTTCAGTTTTTCCTTTCTCTCCCTCCTGCGCAGCCTCAAGTCCATGGGACTGAACTGGGGATGGATCTGAGGACCAGTGCCACATTCTATTCAATCATACACACACACACACGCACGCACGCACACACACAAGCACACGCACACACACACATTCACCAAGACCGTGTGAGTGGGTCAAGCTCATCAGGCATACACATTTCTCACTCTAAGTTATGTTCTCACCCCAGGTGCCACTCACACAGTTAGACCTCTCATCAGCTGCCCCAATGTTCCATTACCTTACCCCTGCTCACCCACCCCAAATCTCAGATCCCCAGAAAGGCCTACCCCCCAAAATGGGCAGAGCACAGATCCCACTGCACTCTGAAACAATATGTATATTCTTACAAAGGATTCATTTTAAATCCTGAGCACAGATCTAGATCCTGAGGACTCAAAAACAATAGTGATGCAGCACAGCAAGTCCTCACCTGACATTGTCCACAGGCCCTTGGAAACTAACTTTAAGCAAAACTGTGTCTACTGAAATCAATTTTAGCAGAGACTAATTGATATAAACACTATTGCATATTTCTGGTAACAAAAACATCACCAAACTTCTAAGAACCCAAACACTCTGCTATGAAACAATAATTTGAACTCATTTTTCCAACCCACTTATTCCCATTCAGGGTTGTGGGTGACCAAGGCCTATCCCACAACCCAGGATTCAAGATAGAACCAGCTCTGGCCAGGTGCCCTTCCATCTCAGGACCCACTCATACTCAGACAGGGACAATTCAGACGAGCTGATAAACCTGACATGCAAGTCTTCAGGATGTGGAAGGAGACCAGATTATCCAGATTTACACAGAGGGTGGCCCACTGAGAATCTTTTTTTCCACCGGTGTTATAAATGAAATGATGCTAAATTAAACAAACATCATCTAAGGAACTGTTGCAATACCCTTTAAAGATGCATATTCCTGGATTGTTTTCCTTCATCTCAGGTTCATGAATCCCCAAAGTATACAGCAGAGGCCATAAAAAGACATAACAAGCCAAGAGACTCCAGTATTCTTGTGTTATGCTGGCCAGTCTGGTTGCTTTTGTGAGTTTTTCCTGGAACAAAAACCTGTGTCCTATCATAAGACCCTGGGAACCTATTAGAAGAAACTGAGACTAATGATATGCATAATTAACACAATAAGGAAAATGGCTGAAATAAATGGATCTTGACACTGCATTAATGGTTTTTTCATAGCAGAAAATGAATTCAGGAGCAAATAATGGAAATTAATGAAGGGACCCCAGGCAAAGTCCTCCTCCTCCCCCTAACTGATGGTTTCATCACATCTAACCTACCTTCAAAATGACCAAGGGTGCTACAAAGAACACTGGGACATGATGTACAATTTGAAAGTGGGGAGCAGGCTCAGAAGGCTCCATGGGCCACAAGCAGAGTCACTTCTCAAGGGAAGTGGTAAATTTCCACAGCCTTTATAGATCATTTGGCTGATATTTCAATACCAACAGTCCATGTCTTTAAAGAATATTTATAGCTCTAATGGCATTAAGGTGACTGAATTCCCTGGAACTCCTGAACTTTTTATCTGTTAGTGAAAAGTATAAATCACCTCACACCATATTAGCCTATGAAGATGTTTTCTCTAGATATTAATGTTTCATCCTCAGTGATCTCCAGCTCTGGAAATAGCCCCAGCGAGTTCAAATCAGCCCACGTGGAAGCGATCACCTTTCAAGAGAATAGCAAAGGTCATTCAGGTGGGGCAGGTGAGGTGTGATGAATAGGATTTCCATCCTTCTCTGGTATGGGATGTGCCTAAAGCAGAATCTGGGTCACCCACTTGAGATTTTCCAACTAAGAGTTGCAGGCGCCTAATGTTCTAAAACATAAACACCACATCCTCCAAGAAGCCCCATCCCCTGTCACATTTTACTTATTCCCCTAGCACATTCCACTCTCCGATTTATGTAAATATATATCATCTCCCCATAAATGTAAGCTCCACGAGGCAGGGGTTTACATCTGTTTTGTTCAGCAATGTATCCCGAGCACCTAGAATAGTGCTGAAACACAGCAGATTTTCAACTGGCATTGACTGAATGAATGAATGAATGAATGAATGATGAAAAATGAATAACAAGAATCATAAAATGTCACGATTCAAATCAAAGTGAAAAGCCATCTGATGACCAACTTTCTTTCATCATTTATTGGTTCTGACAACAATGGGTAATTTACATAGGACGGAGTTCAGGGATCCAACTGAGAAAACACTTAGAAAAAGTGGATCTTCATTCCACAAGGGATGGGGTATAGGGAACCATTTGAACCCCAGGACATAGACACTCAGTTCCATTCTTGGGTCTTCCTAATGGGCCCAGCTAGAGAAGACAGAAGGAAATTTACAATGCAGTCTCTATTACTCAGTTGGTCAGTCAGATTTTTTGGCCAATTACCATATCCTTATAGATATTACTGACCACTTCCTATATGCCAAGAAATGTATTAGGCCCATGGGGTAGTGGACAGGATCTCTGGACTCATGGACTCTAAAGTCTATCAGGGAAAATAGGCATCCTTTAGAGCCTTACAGTTAGGTAAAGTGCCATTAGTACAGGGTGCCACAGAAACATGTGAAAGGGCCACCTAAGCCACCTGCAGAATCAGGGAAAGTCACCTGAGGAAGCCACAAGTAAGTTCCTCCATAGCTCTTTAATGCCTCAAGTGCAAAAGGCTGAAGTTAAGGAAAAAAGGAAGAGGGAAGAGTCTGGAATAGGAGGTAGGGATTTGGGACCCTCAGCTTACTTTTTGACCTTAACCAAGTCACTCCACTTCTCAGATTCAATTTCATCTTGTAGGTACTTTCAAATTGTGATAAATTATCATTCCTGGGGATAGTAAATCCAGCTAGTCAGTGTCCAGTGGAGACACTAGATTAGAGACAAAATTCCTCATTACAAAAGGAATGTATGTGTTGGGGATGAATTACTTTGATAACTGGTATAAGTAGAAAGCAAGAAGGGATTTCAGGGTGGGGAAAAAAAGCAAAGGGGATGCTATAGGATTGAGAGTTTTGCCTACACTAATCCTAGGGAGGAACTAAAAGACAACAAAAGCAAACCATTGTTATAACAAATAACATTTGCTGGTGCTTAGCACTTCAATGCTGACACTCTCTCATTTAATTCTCTAAAAGGTCTGTGAGTTATAATTATATCTGTTTTGCGATTGAGAAGCTGTGATTTAAATGCACAAAATCAGAATATGGCTAAACAGAATGTATACCTGGGCCTCCCAGCTCAGTATCCCACTAGGGAACTCAGGAGGGATACTGATGAGCCACTCTCATCAGCATGCTGGAGGTGACTCAGGACAGTTCCCCATCTCAGATAGGGCAGAGAGCATCAGAGGAGGAAAAGTCACTGCCACTGTCTTGACCTTGACAGCTTAATAGGAAGCTGCAAAGATGAGCATAGGAACAATAATTGTACCTTAGGCCACCACCCTCTCCTCCATGCCCCTCAGTAAGAGATACCCTCGTAAGGAAAGGAGGCCCCTCCTTCCTCAATGCAGTTCATTCATTCATTCAACAAACATTCATTGACTGTCTTCTAGATGCCAACTCTAGCACATAGCTAAAAACATGTTCACAGGGGGTTAGCGTAATAGGTATGGGCACATTTTGCCTCTGTGTGAGCCTTGGATTCACTAATTATCAGATTTGTGACTTTGAGTAAGGTTTCTTAAACTCTGTGTGCCTATATTTTCTCATCAGTAAAATGAGAATGATGGTTAGTTAGTATCTACACTACAAATGCCTGGGGATTAAGTGGATGACGCACAAAAAGCACCTTGCACAGTCTCTAGCACATTAGAAGGGCTCAGTGAATGTGAATGATCACTATTGTGACATAAGGTATGTCTTGAAGGAAGGAGAGAAGTTTGTCAAGGAAACAAGGAAGGTAAGCATAAGGCATCTGCACATGTGCACACACACAAACAGTTTATAAACAGTTTATAAACAGACAGTTTATAAACGTTCAGCATGAGAATGGTTGAGACATTCAAGAAACCACAAACAGAAGTGCAAGTTCCAAGTCTGGCAACAACAGGAGATAGAATTGAGAAGGTGAGCAAGTCCCAGGTCAAAAAAGACATTTAAAACCCTGCTAAGTGGGTTAGATTTTGTCCTAAGGACTCTAATGAAGAAAATTAAATGATATAATTTGCATCTCATAAATATTGTCCTCTATCACCAGTCAGGTTTTCCAGAAGGGACTCAAGTTGGAGATCAGTTCACAGATGTTTACTGAATAAGAGTCCCTGGGGTCATTACCAGGGAAAAGGGAAGATGGGGCAGGACTGGATGAAGGGAGAACTGGGGTTGCAACAGCATCCCTACAATGCACTCCTGACCCTTGGGGGATCAGGAGTAGAAATGCCCTCCAGAATTGTCCCAAGGTATGCTGAGAAAGCTAGGATAGGATGTTAAATCATGCATCAAACATTTACTGGATGCTGGCCATTCCCAGCAAAGGAACTGACCTCGGGCGTCCTCTTCAGTCCTGCAGTGCTGACATCTGCAGGAGCTAGTGCTCCCAACAACAGGGTCAAAGTCCTTCATGAAAGGGGATCTGGACAGTCTATCTCCATGTCCACCGCACCTTTCCTATTAAAGATAAACAATAATAATAACTCTCCAGGAAAGAAAATAAGCTGGAAGCGCACATCCCCTGCAAGGAGTATACAGTCTGGTAAACCACTTGCACATGAGTGTATAATATGCACATGAGTGTATAATATGCACATGCATACACATACACACGCATCATCATTATCATCTTCATCATCTAAGAATTCCGAATGGTTTCACTTATAACAGGACTATAAGGAAACCAAATAGGAGAGAGACAATCAGCG
>PVIJ01021653.1:0-18028 GCA_004024925.1 Scalopus aquaticus | reverse complement strand
CAAGTGAGCATACACATCATCAGCTATCAGCTGGCACCTTGATCTTTGCTCTTGATCTTGGATTTTTCTCATCTCCAGATCTCTGACAAACACCATCCAGTTTTTTGTATTTTGTTACATCAGTCTGAGCCAATTAATACAATGTCAAAATGTTAGCTCTAAAAATTGCATGGTGAGCAAAGAAGCTGGAATAACTAAAACATTTTTGACAAAGGTAAGCAAAGTGGGAGGACCAACACTAACTTATCTTCAGACTTGTGAAACTACAATAGTAACAGTTATACAGGACTGACAAAAGGATAAGCACAGGGGTCAGGGGGGCATAATAGAAAATCCAGAAATACATCCAAAACTATGGTTTGTCAATCAAGATAGAAATTCAATTTAATGGAGAAAGGATAAACTTTCTAACATATTGTGCTTGGGTATGGCAAATACATATGAAAAAATATAATAAAATTATACAAAATTAAACAAAATTAACGCCAAATAGTATATGGATTTAAATGTAAAACTATATAATCTTTTTAGAAAAAAATAAAAATTAAGATAGGGAAAGAACTCTTAAATATGACTTCCAATTATGGTTCATCAAAGAAAATAATTATAAACTAGATTACATCAAAAGAAAAACTCTGTCTCTGTGAATACTTCTGCATAGAGAATGAAAGTGCAATTTACAAACTTGAAGAAACTATCCATCAATCATATATCTGACAAAGTATTATATCAAGAACTGGTATATATGCTTATATAAACTTAACAATATCCCAATAAAAAAGTAAACAAAAGCAAAGACATAATAGGCAAAAGATTTGAGCAGATATTTCACCAAAGATGTATAGATGGGACAGAAATGCAGGGATGATACTTAATGTCATTTCACTGGTTAAAAGCAAATGAAAACTAAATTGATAAATCACTACACACTTGCTGGAGTGGCTAAAATAATGTAAAACTGACACAATATTAATGAGAATGTGGGCAAATGAAACTCTCACATTTCTGGTAGGATGCAAAATTATGTGGTCACTGAAAAATAGGATGTTTCTTATAAAGCTAAAACATACACTCACCAAGAAACAGAAATCCCTCTGTTAGATATTCACTCTAGAGAGATGAAAATGTTCTGTATTTCTAACAGCAAAACTCTTAATTGTCAAAAAATTGGAACCAAACCAGATGCTGTTCTAAAGTGAGTAAATGGATAAATTGTAGTGCATTTTTTTTATTTCTATATGTGTTTTATTTATCTGTGTCATCTTACTGGAATGCAAACAGGAGGGCAAGAGTTTCTACGTATTTTATTTCCTGATATAAGCCAAGTGCCTAAAACGAGCCTGCTATTTAATAGGAGCTTCATAAGTATTTGCAGAACAAATAAACAATTGAAAGTTATCCAAATCTATATGGTTTGCTGGGAACTCTAAGGATCCATTAAAGAATCCTTTAATGATCTGTTAAAAGCAAATTTGTATTTTCTCTACAGGACCTGGCATTCTTCTTTAATTGCGTATTACTTATTGTCAAGTTGGCTTCCTGTACTATATATAATTCAGAGGGGCAGTTTCACCTCTTCAGTGGCAAGACTGGGTACCTCACTTTCCGGGTCCAACTACCTAACTAACTCACTATGACATCTTAAGCAGGTTATCTTCTCCCTGGCCTGTTTTCTCCTGTAAATGAAGATGTTTGCAAAAACTAAATGTAGACTTGGCAGGGTGGAATCACCACTGAAATCCCTAAAGAATGCTGATCAGCATCAACAAAGATTCTCATGGAAGCCAGATTGAGATGCAAAGATGATGGGTCCCCCTCATTGAAGTGCAGCTTTCCGTGCTGTCTATTAGGTGCTCAGGTGTCTACTGTTAAATTCGAGTGTAGGTCACATCAAGTTATCTTGAGTTTGATCAAAATCCCAATGCTGCTGCAGGCACAGGGAGGGACTCTAAGGAGCTATACAGACAAGGGTGACCATAGCTGGGCTCTGTGAGAGCTTCTTCCCATGTCGCTGCTGTCTCTGAGCGCATTTCCACATTCCTCAAGCCAATGAGTATTGCACTCCCTCGCTCCCTGTCTAGGTCCTTAGAAATAAACAGGTCACTTGCTTCTGTCACCCCAGGTGGATCTCAGTCCTTCCCACGCACTCTTAGCAACTCTGTGGGACCTGCAGCCCTTCAAAGTTCACAATTGTCATTGAATGTGAGATCTGGAGCTTCATCTCCTCACATTCTAGCTCCTCAGACTTGTTCCAGAAATCTGAACCAAATCAACTGATTTCTGACTATGTTTTGAGACCACATAAAAGAACAGCACCTGGCGCCCTCCCACACCCTCAGGAGCCCACATTCTGATGGCCGCCTTCCAGAACCATATGCTCTTCCTCCACCTCCCTCTTCCTGCTTTCATAATCCGGAGGGAGAAGCCAGCATTTTGGAGAATAGTGGCGCAGGCAGCAGAAACGACAACTCTGACAAAGCTGAGAAACTATCCAGAAAATTCTCAAGTCAAGCTAATGTTTTGAAGGGCTCCGTGATATCATGGTCTCCATTTGCTCTTTCAAATACAAATTTCCCAACAGCTTAACAAAATGTACAAAAAGTTGCAAATATTGCCAATTAAATTTTTTTGAACTTCATTGCTTGGTTGTTTTGACAAGTGCAATGATCACTGCAATTGCAAAAACACAAGAATGTTCTACTTTTATAAATGAAAGCTCCAAGTCTCAGTTATGAAGGCATTTTTAGGACTTTGGATACAGAGATATTTTCCTTGTTTCTGAACAAGCACTGCACCCTAATGAGTGAGATACAAATTACACACTGAACCCCTTCTCTGCAAAAGTGATTTATTTCCTAATATCTGATACTTTAATCGTTTCTTTTCTTGCCCCCTTATTTTTAAATGGGGAAATATTATATTATACACACACACACATCTGATAGATAGATAGGTAGATAGATAGATAGATAGATAGATAGATAGATAGATAGATAGATAGATAGATAGATAGATATCATGCCTTTTATCTCATGCTTTTTACATATCCTGGGGGAAGAACCTCAGTATTAGTCAGTGATGGGTCTAATCATTGGAGATAGTCATGCGGACACAAGGAGACTCATAGGAGATGGGGATAAGGGGATAGAGGAGGTTCTGATGCTTACTTCTCAGAGCTGACTTTGTCAACTCAACCTGAATACAACCAGTCTTCGTACGCAATCTGAACATGAAAGTGACTGGCAGGTTTTAATGGTCATATCCCACACAGACAAGAGGGAAAGCCAACCCAATAAAGAAAATATGTTCTACCTTTATTTGCATTCCCCAACCCACTAAGTTCACTGCCGCATTGGGACTGGTAGAGGAATATTTCCATAATCTGCTTGGGTGTGAGCCTAAATGTCCAAGTGTACTTTCTTGTATGTAATTTACACTGTACATCACTGTAAGTATCTCACTTAGTCTTCTCCCTCTTTCAAAATATAAACTCATGGGAGCCAACAGGAGCCCTGAGGATGCACGTGCCTCCAGCAGTAACTGGACAATGAGACAGTCCAGTGGACATGTGTTAAAAGAAAGATGTTAGTGGAGTCCCAAGCACAGTTCTTCAGAATCTCCATGTCAGGGAGGCGGAGGACCAGAGATATCTCAGAAAACATCTGGCACTGGGTTGAGTCTAGGAAACAAATATTCTGCTATGCCACTGTCTTGGAGATGCATTTCCCTACCCACCAATCGAGTCCACCAAAAGATCTGATTGTGATAGGCAGAACAGCAGCTCCCCAAAAGACTTCATGCCAGTCCCCAAAATCCTGCGCATATATTGCCTTATACAGTCACAGGGAACTCACAGATGTGATTAGGTTACACATTCCGAGTTGAGATTATCCCGCATTATCCAGATGACCTAGTTTAATCATGTATGTCCTTATAAACAGAAGACCAGGGCAGAAGAGTGAGTCAGAGAGATGGCGTGGGAAATGGATTTGATCCACTGCTACTCACTTTGCAGATGGTGGGAGAGCGCCACCCCCAAGAGCAATGTGCTACTGCTAGAATCAGGAACCACCTGAGTTTATAGACAGAGTGAAATGAAGGGCCCTATAACCACAAGGAACTGAATTCTACCAACAGAATGAGCAGGAAATGGATTTTCTCCTAGGACCTCCAGAAAGGAACAAAAACTGCCAGCACCTGATTTAGCCTGATGAGACCCAAGTCTAACTTCTGACTTCCAAAACTGTGCGATAATAATGATTTTTTGCTGTTTTAAGACATTAAATTTGTGGTTCTTTGTTAGATCAGCAATAGAAAACTGACTGATCACAAAATCCTAGATCACAAAAATCCTAGGTCAGAAAAATCCAATAAGGTGATATGCAGGTCAAAGCAGTGCACCCAGGAGGGGGTGGAGCTCACATAACTTGCCCTCTGCCCTGCTGATGTGTCTTGCTTATCTAAGTTCAAGTTAAAATGGATTTGCTCTTTCAGAAACATGTTCCAACAAAGTATTCCAAAATTATTTTATGAAAGATTAATTAAAAGTATCTAAAAATATTTGGGAATGTTTCATTACCAAATTTATGATAGAGTATGTTGTATTGTATTGTGGTCCAAAAGGGCTTCACACCTCCCCTCTCTCTGTCTCTCTCTCCCTCCTCACATATTTTTAAATTTCCACTTATTATTATATTTAGAAGTCACTCTTTCTCTTTTTCAGTAGTTACTGTATAATCTAGAAGAAGTTGGAATTTGTCTATATACTCTGTAGACTTTTTCCATGTACTGTATCAGTAGATACTATTAAAATAAAATCTCCTTTTTTAATTGAAATTTTTATTTTGATGTATTTATAGATTCACATGCAATTTTAAGAAAGAGAAAAGTATGATTTTTATATGCCCTTTACTCAGTTGATACCAATGACAGCATGTTGCAAGATCTACAGCACAATGTCACAGACTGAGTATTATCTTTAACACAATCAGACGCACATTATTTCCATAACCATTTCCATAAGGTCTCTTGTGTTGCCACATTACACCCATACTCACTTCTCTCTGCCTTTCTCCCTTCTTTAAATCATGGCAACTATTGATCTGTTCTCCTTCTGTAATTTTGTTATTTCATGTCTGTCATATATACAATCTCACTAGAATATAAACATTGAGCTTGTTTTTTCACTCAGCATAATTCTCTAGAGATGTATCCAGGTTGTTGTTTACATTGACAGCTTGTTCTTTTTTATTGCTGAGTAGTATTCCATGACACAGCCAAGGCACCTTGCTATCCATTCAAACATTGAAGAACATTTGTGTCATTTGTAGTTTTTGATTGTTATGAATAAAGCTGCCATAAATACCCAAATAAAGATGGTATGTAAACCCATATCTTAGTTTCTCTGAGATAAATGCTCAGGAATGAAAATGTTGATTTACATGGATCTAGGTGTTTAGCTTAAGAAACTGCCAAACTATTTCTAGTGATTTTTTACATTTTACCTTCCCACTTGCAATGGATGAATGAAGAGGACTCGTTTTCTTTTCATCTTCACCAGCTCTTGGTATTGTCATTACTTTTTATTTTAGTCATTCTAATAGGTATATAGTGAAATGTCCCTGCAACTTTAATTTGCTCTTGGCTAATGGATTACAATGGTGAATATATTTTCCTGTGTTTACGGATTTTCTGTAAATCTTCTCCAACGAAATATCTCTTCCAGGGGTGTCTGACTCCTGATCAATGTTTCTGGAACAGTCAATGCAACCTGCAGGTCCTCAATGCCTCCTTCTATACCCGGACTCAGGATAATAGACACAGAAAAACTTGTGTGAAATCAGATGAGGATTCACATTTGGGGGCAGCCCAAGACTTGGACATGGAGTCCCCAGCTAGTTCTACCGCTCCTGCGGTGGCTCCTGAGGAAACAGTTAGGGACAAGCAAGTGGGGAGGAGCATTGTGCAGTGGAGTCAGTTTGAAGTGTAGGCTGCACAGGAACTTAAGCAAAACTCCATGTGGTATAAGGGATAATAATTATTAATGCCTGACATTTAAGTAATGCTTCATTTGGAAAATGCTGTCAGCTACTAGGTATAGCCAGTGCTTTGGAGACAAATGCATCTGAAAAACATTTTTACTGGAGACAGGATTCTGTGTTCATAGTTCTTTTCCTCAGAACCTGAAAAATGTGTCACTTCTGGCCTCCATGATAGGAAAGCCATTGATAATTAAAGTGTTGCTTTTTTTATGGGAAAGGTGGTATTTCTCTACCACTGTGTTTGAAATTTTTTCTTTGTATTTAATTTTCAGAAGTTTGACTCAGATATGTCTTTTATGAATTTCTTTGTATTCAACATATATGAATTTTGCATGGCTTTTTGAATCTAGAGTTAATTAATGTCTCTTATTTTTTGGACTGTTTTCTCTTTTGTTTAATTGGACAATTTATTATTGTTTGAGCTTCCAGTTCACTGATTTTTCTACTCTGTCCACTTCATTATGTTGTTAATATCATCCAATTAGCATTTTACTTTGATTATTGTATTTTCAGCTCTAAAATTAAATTTCCATTGGTGTTTCTTTGTGCCTTCTACTTACCCATTAAGATTTATTTTTTTGATTCTTTTTCTGACTTTCCATTTCTTCATTTGTTTCAGGTGTGTTTGTAATTACTCGTTGAAGCACTCTGGTCATGGTTACTTTAAGATTTTGATCAGGTACTTTTAATATCTGTGCCCTCTCAGAGTTAGTATCTACTGATTTTTGTTCCATTCAGTTTGAAATCTTCCTGGTTCTTGGTATGATGAATCATTTTCTATTACAACGTGCACATGGGGGTATTTTGTTAGCAGACTGAATCTCATTTAATTATTTCTTTTAATTGGCTTTAATTGACACTCCTGAAGAGCATTAAGGTTAATGGGAGGTGCTTCTTCATTCCTGTCAGCTGTCCTTAGAGTGTGGGTTTCCCTCTTTTTTTTTTTAAAGATTTATTTATGCACACAAGAGCTGGGGTGTAGGCCAGAGGTGTGAGGGGTGAGAGGATTCACCAGAGACAAAGTGGGGAGCAGAACAGGCGGATCTACTGAAATACACTGCTGAGGGGAGCAGCGGGCAAGGCAGGAGAGGTCTGTTGCGCCATGTGGGAATCTCCCTGTCTGGGTATCAAACTCGTGCTGCAGTGGCTGCCGATAGCTTCATAGTGCTGAGACTTAATGCCTTGCGCCATCAGGGAGGCCCTGGGTTCCCCTCTTGACTGACTTTGCCACCTGAGTGGGGCGGAGAGCCTCCTTAAGCTAGGCTTGAATAAACCAGGCATGCCCTGGTGTCCATGAAACTTCCCACACGGGCATGGTGTGAGTGCTGAGTTGTAATTTCTGTATGGCCTCTAGTGACCAGATGCAGCGGCCTATGACTTCTGGGCAGTGAAGAAAGTTCTGCTCAGCATGCTTTTGTGTGACTCCAGAGCAGTGAAGAGTGTCTCATTACCTCACACCTTAGGGAAGAGCTGGTTTCACTGGTACCAAAGGTTGGGGGAGGGCCAGCTACTGTCTCAGAGATGAATGTCCTCACTCCCTACTCAGTCTTCTCTGGCCCCAGCAGGGCTGGGACTTGGTGGGGGCGGGGGGGGGGTCACTCCTTAGAGCTTAGAAATGCTAGAAGCTAGGCCTCCCACTCAGCCTTTGATGGCATGGCTGGGCTGGGCCACAGGTTTCTCCTTTCCTGTACAGCCAAGAAGGAGCTTTTACTGTTTGCAAATTTTCTGTGTTGCTGATCTACCAAATTCCTGGTCCTGTGGCCAGAGAGAGGAGGCCTGTCTGCACTCAAGGATACTTCTGGATTGCCAGCTTCTTCAGCTCCAAGTCTGGCATACCTGAGACACTCAGTAGGTTCCTCCCCAAGGCCCCTGGCTGGTCTCCCTTCTCTCTACCTTTCATCCTCTAAAGCGTGTCTGGTAATCTGCAGAACTTTCAGTTGTGCTGACCAGGAGGAACAGAGCCACGCAGTACTCTCTCTTCCCCTGGGTGGAAGTCCGATGGTTTAATTTTTATTATTTCTCTTATAATGAGAAGCATCAGAGCCAAAGTACTTTCTCATCAGTCATTTGTCACTATCAATGTATTTCTTTTTAAAACAACGGTCAGGTTTTAGGTTTTGTTTGTTTCACTGAAGTGGGCCCATGCAGGCTTTTCCTGACAGCCTCTCCTTCCCCAGCCTGGGTGCCACCTCTGATGGTGACACTGTCAGAGTTTGAGGTCTCTCTGTGCACACAGGTTCCTGCCCAATCAACTAGATGAAGAGGTGAGAGTGAAAAAGAGAAATAAGTCGAAGAAAAGGGAAAATGGGGGGGGGGGTATCAAAGAAAGCGACACTCCAGTGACCAAGAGTCGCTGGGTAGAAGACAAAAAATAAATAAATAAATTCAGACTCCAGGGGCCACAAGGGAATGATGCCGGGGCCTGTGGGATTCGACGAGAGTAGAGCGGAATGTGGGTGAAGTGGGTGAACAACTCAGAGTTCAGAGGCTGTGCGAGAGCGAGAAAGCGAGGGGAGGGGACGGCAGTGCGAGGCGCTGAGAGAGAAATTCCGTCTTAGTCGCCTCTGCCGGGCGACCTGGAGGCTGCGAAGGAGCCTCTGGCTCCTGAGGCTGCAGCCGCCCCGAGGAGGGCAGAGCTGCGCAGAGGGTGGGCGCGCTGGCCACGCACCCCCCTAATCGGGGGCGACAGGGAGGGGACCCTCGGGTGATCGTGGCGCGGCATTTGGCGTCTTCCCTTTGGGGAGGAGCGTGTCTCCGACAGCCCCGCGGCGGCCCCAGCCTGTGCGCCTCTGTCCCTGCGCTCCGGCCCCGCCGCCCGCCGCTGCTCCGCCCGCGCTTAGCACCCGTCTCCGCGCGCGTCCACAATGGACGTCAACTCGCTGCTCTCGGTGCCGAGGTAAGACCCGCGCTCCCCTTTGCCCAGCCCGAGGCTGCTGCAACTGCTCCGCGCTCCGGGCCGCGCGCGGACTTGCCCCGGGGCGCCTGTGCCTGCCTGGGGCTCCCCTGCAGGGGACGAGGACTGCGCGCTCCTGTGAAGTCCTGCCCTGGCAGAAGCAGTCTCTGGGGTGATCGCGGTTCCCTCAGGGCGCAATGCCGGGGTGCTGGGTGCGGCCTGCGTGCCGAGCTGCACAGGCTGGGGGACCATCCGAGCCTGCCTCTAGGGGCGAGGGGCTGAGGTCTGCTCCGCGGGCGGAAAAGCCGGAGCCAGACTGTCGGCGGAGCAGCCCGGAGAGGTTTCGCGCCAGCGGGGAGACGGATACCAAGGTAGGGGTGACAACAGGAGGGAGCAGGACGGGGGCAGCGCGCACCCCTCCCCACACACGCCCGGCTTCACGTTCAGCTTGGCCTAGGGAGTGTCTTTGGTTCTTGGGGTGGGCAGTGCGGTGGGGGAGATAGAGGTGACGGGGGGCTCCCCCACCCGCCGATCGACACCTGGACTGCACCTGGCCGGAGAAGACTCTGTCGGCTCCAGTGCCGCCAGCCGCACCTGCCCCCAAGCCGCCTGCCAGTCGGCCAAGTCCCCCTTTGCATCTCCGACTGCTGTGCGCCTTTCTGACTCCACCCCAGTCCTGGGGGGCCCTGCGCGGCGGGTCAGGGACGCCACCTTAAGCGCTGCCAGGTAGGAGCAACGTGTTTGCCTTGGTTCGCTCTTCCCATCTCTTTCTCTCCCTTCGCTTCTGCTCTGTGCTCTTCCCACCCAGCCCTTTGCGAATTTATGAAACTGCAATTTTTGTATCTCTATTCCCCCTACCCAAAGGTCAGGGTAAATTGAGGCTCTCGTGCTGATTGTGCTGGGGCAGGTGGCATTTGCGCTTTTTGTGTGAGGGCGCCGAGCGTCCACACCGAGAGCAGAGCGTGCTGCTGCCGGGGGAATGCAGGTGCTCTCCTCGCCGCCGGCACAGCCCCCTCTTAGGCAAGGGGCTTAGTGTCGCTCATCTTGTCACCCACCTAAGGCCCTTTCCCCCGCAAACATCTGGGCAGCTTTCAGCCCAGATTACCGGGCACTGGGATAAACACTTGAAGCTCCCTTCTTGGAGAGCAGCAAAGCCCAACATCCGTGGCAAAGGCACATGTAGCAGATACTGGTGGGGGTGGGAGAGGAGGTAGGGGTGGCAGAAGGGGTTGGAGATTGCTTTTCAAACGCGTTGAAGGCTGCCATCTAGAGACTTGAAGCATTTATACTCTGTAATGAAATAGAGCTTCCCCGACTCCGCGGGCACTTCCCCTCTGGCTTGCCCAGCCAAAGAGGGTAGTAGAGGTCTCAGGAAAGACCTGCTTGGTTTCAATGCGTTGCCTGAAACTGTCCTCAGGGGGGAAATCTCTAATGCCACTGTCCCCACGAGGTCAAACTACCAGTAAGTCTCTCCATTCTGCCCCAAGGTGTGAAAGGGACAATCCGTACTGCAGATATTTTTATAACTTAAAAAAATTGCCAATGATTTTTAAGGATAAGCTTGAAGCATTTTTGAAAGCCAAGGAAATCGCAGAATTACTTTCTGCAGAGTCTATTTTATCTACTGCCTAAGGTGATTAAAAATGAATTGGTGAATTGTGTGGTTCCAGCATTCCAATAGAGACACTTTCTGTAAGAGATTGCACCCAAATCAATATTGCTGTGATTGAATCAGGATTAAGTTCCTATTCAAAGCTGGGACATTTTCTAAAATAGTAGGAATAAGTTACACCAATAATTCCTTACTTTTTTTTCTATTGCATTTCTAGAGATATAATTTTAAAAAAGGCAAATGCAATGCTGTTTGTTCTGCTTCTTCTAGAAACCTAGGAAAAGGCTAATGTAGATTTAACATCAGCTCCAGTAAATTAAAGCTTTTAAACATTAACTGTTCAACAAGACACATCACATTTCCACAAATCAGTTATTTTACTACCATCCTTATTCATATAAAAATATTTAATTAACGCCAGTCAATGGGTTAATTTATGCTCTATTTCATGGAATATGAGAAAATAATTTCCTTTCTGTCAATATTTAATTGAAGTCATATGTGTTGATATGTAAAAAGTAAACTGAAATTTAAAAATGGTCTGTAAAATGTATTAGTTATACCATTTGTCCACACAACTTTGGGGAAAAAAAATCAGTGACTGGACATGGTGCACAAGCTTTTTGAAAGCATAGCAATGATCAGGAGGAATCAAATTGTGATCAATCAAGATTTCTGTTGTGTAAGTCTGTATTTTCAGTATCTAACAAAATTTATTTGGTGATTATATATCATTTTTTAAGAATTATAAAGAATTTACAGCAGTCCATTGAACAACTGGACAGAGAAAACAAGAAGTCTTACTGATATATCAAGCTAATTATAGATACATTTTTTACATGTTGGCTTAACCTTTTCCTGAGGTTCTCAATAAATCAAAGATGAAAATGACTAAAATTTTAATGGGGCGATATTCTGTGAATATGTAACTCTGTTATTTCATTTATATACTTGATAAACTTTGAAGCATGATTTTTAAAACTGGAGTCACTTATGATAATTTGAGTTATTAATTTATAGTACCTTACCTCTGTGAAAATGCTAATTAGTTTTGATGATGAATATTTTCATTTTTAAATGTTCAATAAAATATATAGATTGCATCAAGTAGTCCTTTAAAACACTTGTTCTCAAAGCTAAAAGATGCCTCCATTAAGGAAACAGGACTGTGGAGAGTTGAAAAAACAACTACTTTGGTAGTTGTTTTGTAGACCCACAACCCAAGTGTTCTCTGACTAGTAGTGTAGTTCAAGAAAAAGAAAAATGGAAAATTATTTTAGATCTGTAAGTGTTGGTAGAGACCTTTCAGACATCTGTCTCACACAAAAAAAAATGTATTTGATTTGCGGAAGTCACACAACCAGGTATTTGAAAAGAAAGTGAATCCAAGGGTTTGATCCAGTGTGTTTTCTTGTGTGTGTGTTGTACTGTGTATAGTGGTAATGGAAAGAAAGCAGGAAGCAGGACTCATCCTGGTAACTAGTGTGTGTACAGTCAGGTTTATACTTGGTCAGGTGTTATCCCATATATGAAAATATTTGACTTCAACCCTCCTTTGAATTAACTATGATGGATATAATTTGCTCCATTTCTAGTTGAAAAATTTAAAGCAGAAGGAAATTAAACAAAGGAACTAATTAGATTAAAAATCCATGCAACTGGGCCTCCCTGGTGGCGCAGCGGTTGAGCGCTGCGCTGTGGAGCTGTCGGCAGCGGCGACGCGAGTTCGACGCCCGGCCAGGGAGAATCCCACATGGTGTGGCAGATCTCTCCTGACTCGCCCGCTGCTCCCCTCAGCAGTGTGTTTCTGATCTGCCTGTGCTGCTTCCCCCTCTGTTTCTGGTGAACCCTCTCGCCGCCCCATGCCTCTGGCCTGTACCCCAGCTTGTATGTATAAAAAATAAAAAAAATAAATCTTTAAAAAAAAAAAAATCCATGCAACTGATGTTTTTAGAGTCAATGGATTTGAGAGCAGAGCAGAGCAGGGTCCTTGGGTTTCCTCTGGGAAAGGTTTCCCCAGGTCTCTCTTCGGTGGCACGCGGCAAGTTTCTCCATGAGACAGAGACTCAGTTATACTTAAAGAACAGGTTTATTGGGACGAGGAACAAAGAAGTATAGGATACTTGCACAGACACAAGCGGGCAGAAAGAGCTGCCCCTCTGAGGGGGCAACTTTGCTAAGAGAGAGGCCTGCGTGGTGCAGGTCACGGGCAGACAGGCAGGCTGCTGCCCTGTGGAGTTGGTTAAGGAAAGCACCTGCATAGGCACAGGTGGGCAGAGAAATGGCTGCACTGAACTCTTGCACGGATGGCACTGATATAACCTTCTTTCAGTTGGGAGGGGCTCATATTCGAGGGAGGTTCCTGTTTGCTGGCTAACTAGAATTAGAAAAGAGACCGGAGATTCTGCAGTGGGCTCAATCTCCTTATCTTTGCCCCTGAACTGTGGTCTGACTCCTACCTATGCTTTGTAACTTAGGAGCTGGCACCTGGGGATTGTGCTCATGGTTATGTTGATTTCTTCTACCCCCACTTCCTTGTGTGGGTCTGGTTCTAATCTTATTTTGAGTTATATCTCCTCCATCGCAACAGTATGTAGCAGAGGTGTGTGATCTAAAAGTTCTTTCGGCTTTAGGTTGTTTTTTTCGCCTTAAATTAATTGAAAAATCAGACTTTATTTCAAATGGGGGGGTATTCTGATGACTAGATTAGGCAAACACTGATATCATTAGAACATAAGGGCAGACTAAAAACAACATCGTCTTAAATTAAAGAAATGCTGAAGCTATCACTTTTGCAAACAGAAAAAAATTTCCACATGGAACATATCTAACCTAGAATTGAAAGTTTAATAGAGACCTCTTATTCCCTAAATCACTTGCATTTTTATAATATATGGTCTCCTTTTCCTTCTCTTCCTTCTCTCCGTTCCTTCATCCTTCCCTCACCTCTCCCTCCCCTTTCCTGCTTCCTTATTCTTCCTCCTCCTCTCTCTTCTGAATTTCCAGACTCTATTCAATTATAAAGTTTTTATAGGACAATTTTAGTGATAAATTCATCAATGATAAACTTTTTTAAAATAAGGTATTCTAATACAGATTTCCTGTCAGTTTATTTTAAGCAAACCTACATCTAACCTAAAAATATTTCATTAAACTGCATTAGAATTTCAAGATTTCATCTCTAACAATGTTAGTTCTAGGGAAAAACAACGATATTTAAATGGAGCAAACAATTCAAAGCTGTCAACTAGATTAAGATCTTCCATTAACAAGTGAGAGATTATGTTTTAAGTCCACATGAAGGAGAAATTCAAGAGCACATTTACAGCTCCCTCCGACTTTCCAAAACACCTTTTCAGAAAGATTGGTAAATCCTCTGAACAAACTGAGGATCCAGGAGAAATATTCGATACTGTTTTATGTGTAAATTTAAGATCATTCTTTATCTTAGAATGCATGATCTGGTCAATACCAGTGCTAATGTGGCCATTCACCTCATTCATAATTCCCAAGGAAACAGCTTCAAATTCTAGGGAGAGGAAGCGGAAATGCAACATATTCAATACCTGGGGTCTTGGTGTTTAGTGGTGATTTGAAATCAATGGCCAAGAAGGCCTGGGCACTTTGCTTAACTTGTTGCTTCCTAGTTTCCTTCTGGATATGATGACATATACCCTTTAGCTTCTAACTATATCGTCATGCCATATAATATAGCAGTGACTCCCAATTGAACACAATGAGGGTGTACCTCTTATTATTTAGAAATCTCTTGAGACAGACAGGTGAAATCAAGGTACTAAAAGAAATGAAACCAACACTTACCTGTCCAAAAGAAAGCCCAGCTTATAGATGAGTTCTCTTGTATTTAGTGTCCTTCTGTAGGTAAAGGAGTGTATACTTACAGAAGGTACACAATAGCTTGCTCTTTTATAAAGAATATAGAATGGTTCTCCCATTCAGTAATCCTTGGCTTTCCACCCTGAGGCAAATGCTTATAGACTGTGACTTACTTTCATCATCTACAGAATATGAATACTAAAACTTTTCAAACCCTTGAAGAGTTTGTTGTAACAATTGAGAATACCTTTAATTGGTATGCAAAAGTTTACCTCTCACCAAATAAGTAAGGTCCAAAGGTCCACATAGTTAGAGTTAAGAACATTTGAATTTCATAATCATGGAGAAGATGGTTTTGGCTAATAGAATATTGCAATTCCCCCTGCTCCCTGGCCTACCAAATCCACTGATTCATTCAAAACACCCAATAAGCTGAAATTCCTCCTCTTCAATCTATTTTTTGACTCACTCAGTCTTCCCAAAGCAACGAAGGTTTTCATGTCAAGACCTTACTCTGACAGCTGAGGGGGGCTGGCAGGTCCCGCTGCTCTTCTAAATAATGGGGCTTCCTTGGAACCATGCTCCTAACACCAGCCATAGTCCCTATGCCTGTCCAAACAATAAATCATTCTGGAAGAAGGTTTTAATGATATTATTTTATAGAAATTATTTCCATAGCTGTACTAAGGAGGACACAGAAATGAAGTACATGTTTTTTAATGAAAAATTAGGAAGGAGAAGAAACCAAGAGTTTCTTGGTGGAAAACCCTATAGTCCATTAACCTGGACAGAACATTTCTCTAAACTTAATTTAATGTTCAACATCATCTTTCTGCCTATAGGACCAGACTTTCCTTTTCTTACAGCATTTTCCTTAAGAAACCTGTAACTTCAAATTCTTTTCTGCCCCTTTGAAGTATACATCCTTTTAAAGTCTTGCCAATTTCCAATGCAGGAATGTCTCTCTTAAGGACCTGGATACCATCTTTTTAAATGTACACATCAAAGGGGATAGCTTCCCTATATCCTACTTTCTGTGGAAAGAAAGGAACCTAATTTGTGAAGGCACCTTGCCCCAAGTTATAAAACTTTCTGGTATCATGAAGATAGGAGACAGTATATTTTGGGGGGTTAAGGCCACTTTAGCAAACACAGACAGACTAGGAGCACCCCTCTCCTAACAACTACCGTGCCCCCTGCTCCTGAAATCTTTCTCACCCTTTGTTTCACTTGAGTTCAGACTTTAGTTCAGTCTCTCTTCCCAATTGCAATAGACTTGAACAAGTCTGGCTACCTGTTTAACATTGACTGGCACAAGTTTTGCTTTGACATCACATTTAGGGACCAAGTCAATGCCTAAATTTGTACAACAGTGGTAGAGAGTTGTCTGACACACTCGGGGTGTCCTACAGTCTAGCCCGGACTCCTGACTATACTCCCACTCATTTGTAAATGACTTCATCCCTCCGTCTTCATCCCCTAGCCTTGTTTGGGTAGCAAGCCCCTGGCATCTCCTGGTATCTTTGTGTGTACTGTGGTGGCCAGACCTGGGAGGGATAAGAGCCTGGGCTGGAATTTTGGCAATTCATTCTAGTCCTGGTCCTGCTCTGAGCAAATGAGGCTGTGAAATTGGGAACCAGCCAACTTCCTTGATTCAGTTCCCTAGCTTGTTACATGAGAGATCAGAGAATGGAAGAGATGACAAAGTATTCTGAAAGACTACCATGTACATGCCCATTGTTGACAACAAGCATCCCACACACGACTAAGCATCAACTCCCAACTACAGACGCTGCGTGTGGCCACTCTCCTCTCCTGTCTTCCAGAGAGGGCACGGCTGTCTATAAGAGTGCCACCCCAGGAAGGAGGCAGGTTCAGATACGATTCATTGCAAAGTTACCTGAAAACAGTTTCAAGATTATGAATTATTTTTAATTACTTAAAATAATCCCTCAGTCTTTTCTCAATCACAGTATCTTCACCTGTGACACAGGAGGGAGCGTTGGATATTTTCACTGATGACAAGAACAGGAAGAAGGAAATAGGTTGCAGCCGTATCTACAGAGTAAACTGGAAGGATTTGGTAATGTGTCAGCTACTAAGGTGAGGGGGAAATAATTCAAGATAAATCCCAACTTGTTTTAATTTACATAATTTGTATTGATTCCAATGGCAAAAGTTGAGCTGAATATTCGTGGAGAAAACCCAATCAGATGGAAATAAGTTGAATTTGAGATAGATGCAGAACAGATGGATGTAGACATCCCAGCAGACTGTTGAGTATCCAATTCTGAAATTCAGGGGAAAGGTTTGGAGTGAGAGAATTAATTGAGACCAAAAGCATCAGAGGCATGATGTCTTGGGAGAATTGGTTAACTGAGAACAGCTTTCCTTTTCTCACTGCCAATTCAAATCCTGCTGAGTTCTGAATCCTTTGATGTTTCTCTGAATTTCTTTGTGGGTCCCATATTCATTTTGTAGAATTAACAGTGGAAGTCAGTTTGCCCTTTTACATGTCCTAGGACATACCTTAAACCTGTTTCTGGTTCTTCCCACCCCTTCCAATTTTAACTATCTTCAGATTAGACCTGGGTGTAGTTGGTCTTTTGGCCCTATTCTAAAAGAATATAGACTGTGTTGGAAAAGAAAGATCTAAAATACAATCACAATTATCTTACATGAGCATATTTTATTTTCACATAGCCCTTTAAGCTCTGAAGACAGAAAAGTAAGTGAAGAGTGCAGTTAGCAGAAAGTTTAGACAATAAATAGGACTGTTTCAATGGTAATCAACATTGAACTCAGTCACTGATGAAATCCACTAGATCATAGCTCCATTCTCCCCGCTGCTTTGTTTAGTTCAAAGTCATGGGTAAAAACAATGCTGTGATTGTGTTGTCCATTCTGCAGCACAGTCCCTGACCTTTTGCAAGCATCACTCATAATGAGCTTCGCCAAGCTTGGCATGATGTTGTGCCCCTGGCATTTCCACATCAGTCTTGTGCATTCTGCAGCAGCCTAATAACCATGGCAGAATAAAAGTACACTGTTTAAAATTTGGTTCCTTGTTTTTCTTGTAACTTTCCTTTCAAGGATCAGAATTACTCAACCTAGACAAAACACAACTGCCCTCTGTGGCCAACTAGTCTTCAAAAATATTTCCACCTACGTGTTTGTTTCCAATGGAAGCTTTCTTAGCAACTGTGGCACAATAAGAATCACCCAAATTTCAGTGATCACTGTAGGTTCTCCTTGTCCTTATACAATGGGATATACTGCCCACATGCTGCTTCTAGCCATCTACTGCCTATGCACTGCTTCTAACTTCCCAGCATTCCCTTTGTCCCAAAATAATACCTCTTCACCCCCAAATTAATGGGCCAAAGTAATAGGAGTATTTGAAGAGCTAAATAGACTCAGAATTCCTTTGAAAGAAATTACAAAAAAAAAAAAGAGAGAGTATTTTGATGTAATCCCATCTGTTTATCTTGTCTTTCACTTCCTTCGCTTTGAGGGATGAGTCTTTCAAGATTTTGCTGAGATGTATGTCGTGTAGAGTTTTGCCTATATTTTCTTCTATACATTTTATGGTTTCAGGTCTTACATCCAGGTCCTTTATCCATTTTGAGTTGACTTTTGTGCAGG
>PVIJ01021652.1:0-18031 GCA_004024925.1 Scalopus aquaticus | reverse complement strand
GGCTGGGGAAGGGGTGGGGTGGTCACAGCCACAGCGGGGGTGGGTGGGGCTGGGGACTCAAGGATGTGGGCTGGCGCTTCCCGGCACTGTGCACAGCAGGTTGGGCCCCCCGGCCCCCCCCCAGCCTGCTGGTGTCCCTGTGGGCAGGCCCAGACACACTGACCCAGAAGCAGACAGAGGGACAGAAGGACCCTTTCGAATTTGTTCACAGACCAGGGATAGGTGGTGCTCTTGGGAGGGGGCCAAGAGAATGGCTGCTGGGTGTGGTGGGGAGGGGAGCCAGCTGCTTCCCTCAGATCTGGGCCTGGAGAGAGCAGTGGCCAGTCAGGAGGTCTGGCGGGAGGACATGCCCAAAGGTCTTCATGGGTGGGTGGAACAGAAGCAACCACTGGAGAGGAGGTTTTGCTCTTCTGCCAAGATCATACCCTCAGGCCCAAGTGGGAGGTTTCCAGAGCAGGGAGGTTTGGTGAGCTCCACCCTCAGACAGGGGGGAATGGTGGCCTCTGGTTGGCATCTCAAGGAGGGCATCAGGAGCCATGGGGTCAACCGTACTGTTGGAAATCGGACTTGGAGAGTCCAGTCTGCGCCCCTTCCCTCCTTTGTGACTGTGGACACTGGGCCTTCCTACAAGAGCAAGGGTGAAATTCTTGAAGCAGAGAGCGCCTGGCCTGGGAGGGGCAAGTCCACAGTCTCCGCCAGACCTGGGGAAGAGCAGAACCCTGAGTGAGCAAGTCGGCAGGAGCAGCTCAGGCCTGGGAGCTGCTGAAAGGGAAGGGACAGTGGCCAGAGATGTTCTGCCCGGGTGAGCAGCAGAACGGCCCTCCCCATGCCCTTTTGGGGCCTCGGGCAAAGTCTCTTTCTGTCTTCAGGTCTCAGTTTCCTCATCTGTAAAATGGGAGGAGCACAGGGTGGCTCTAGAACAGTGTATCCACTGGTTGAGCCGATTAAAAATACAGATTCCCAGATGTCCCTTCAGATGTATGAGTCAGACTCCCCTGGACGAAGGCCTGGGTATCTGGAATGTTACACAGCTCCCCCAGGCCCAGGCTTATGGAAGCCAAGGGGTTAGATGATTTCAAGTTTCCTCCCAGCCTTAAATTAGACCACAACTCTAGAAGGAGCATTTTCAGGAGTGACTGAAGGGGAGTTGCAAGAGCTGAGGGGAAAGAGGCTTTGGGCTTAGGGCAGAAGTCGGAATCCTGCCACTCCGTGACTTCAGGCAAGTTACACAAGCCCTCAGAGCTGGTTTCCTTTGTAACAGGGAGAGTAAGCCCCGCCTCCCAGGTTGTGGCACACCCAGTGGGCCATCCAGTGGAGGTGCTTTGTGGATTGCAAATTGCTGCCCACCAGAGGGGACTGGAGGAGTGTCCCTTTTAACACTGTCCTGTCAGAGTCAGCGCTGCAGTCTTCATTGGGGTGCGGGCACTGGGCAGTATGGCAGCCATTGAGAGTCTGTGTGTGTCTTTGGGGGGGAGGGCGGGTGGACCCTGAGAATCGTATCAGGACCAAACACTGGACACTGATTGGGGTCAGTCTTTTTTTTTTAAGATTTATTTATTTATGCATATATAGGAGAACTGGGGTGTAGGCCAGAGGTGTGGGGGATGAGAGGACTCACCAGAGACAGAGTGGGGAGCAGAACAGGCGGATCCACTGAAATACACTGCTGAGGGGAGCAGCGGGCGAGGCAGGAGAGGTCTGCTGTGTCATGTGGGAAGCTCGCTGGCCAGGGATTGAACTCAGGCCACAGCGGTGATACCGTGACAGCGCTAAAACTTAATCTGATTGGGGTCAGTCTTTAGGCCCCTCACTATGGTCAGGGCCCATCTAGCTTCCCTGTTCCCCAAGATCTTAGCTCCTGGGGATCAGCCAGAGCCCTGAGGCCCCAGGCTCTCTTGAGAGTGTGACATGCCTGGATCTAAATCCCAGCTCTGCCCTGACCAGCTCAGGGAGTTAGTCAGTAAATATTTATGTAGCATCCATAGCCTGGGCCCTGGGGTCAGGGTGTAAACAAGACAGCCTGCCCCTGAAAAACCCGCACTCCCGTGCAGGGAGACACTGAATAGCCAGCCATACAAATAATTGATTATAATTCGGATAAATACTGTGAAGGTGAAATAGAGAGGACTCCCAAGAGTATGGAGCAAGGGTGAGAGCAAGCTCAGAGGTGGGATTGGGGGGAGCCTTTCTGATAAAGGTGGGAGAGCGGTCAGAGAATGTCCCTTTCCACATTCTTGTTCCCTTGGGTCACACTTTGGGGTCAGGAGATAGCATCGTGGGAAAAGGTGGGACTGTTGCTCTGCGTGCCTCATCCAGTTGTTCTTGCACTCATCCAGTGAGAATTTCGTAAGCATGCTTGTGGGTCACATGCCAATCTGGGTTCGAGGTATGCACAGAGGTAAACAGGACAGGCGTTCTTGCCTTCATGCTACTTACCACTTTCTAGTTGGACTGTTTCCTCATCTGTAAAAATGAGGTGATGGTCGTATTGACCTCAGGCTTATAAGGGGGTTAGAAGAGACAGTCCATATATAAAAGTCTTAGCCAAGGGTTCGGCAACAAAGAAAGTGCTCCAAGTATGAGCTTTTATTGTTGACTCCCTGGTGTGATTGTTAGGCCTCTGACCTCCAGCACGCGTCACTTTTTCTTAGCAGCTCTAGTAATTAAATCACGTATGATTGTCTGATCGGTGTTGGTCTGCCTCCTTGTGCCAGGTAGGCGTGTGGGAAATAATGAGTGTGAATGAGTGATATTGCTGCGTCTCTGAGCCGCTGTTTCTTCATCTGCAAAATGGGGTTATTAATAGCCCCTACCTCGCAGGATTGGTATGAAGAATTAAGGGAAACGATACCCCTGGACAACTTCCGGCCCAGTGCCTGGTGCACAGTAGGTGCTTGCTAAACCTGAGCTGCGATGGTCCTTTCCAGGCGCTGTCCACGCCCCCCCGGCCTGGGCTCAGGCCGAAGTCACTCCCCAGCACCCCCAGCGGACAGCTAGCAACCGGCAGAGCCCCCAGGCTCGGGGGCCCTCGCTCTCCCAGGTTAGCAGGGTCTAAGTACCAGAGGAAGTGCCAAGGGGGTGGTTATGTGGAGGCTACTGGGCAGGTGGGCAGTGGTTGGGCTGCGGGCAACCATCCAAATTTCCTGTCTTGTTGCCCACAGAGATCTCCAGTGTGACAGCCCAGGCGGCAGAGCCGAGGGTGAGTGGCCGGGGTTCTCCTGGAGTCCAGGGGGTGAGACTGAGAAGGAAGAGGCCATGCCCTTGTTGGGACTTCCTGGCCCCCTGGCAGGGCCTGACCCTCTCACGTTTGACCTGGGGTGGCCACCCCACCCCGCTGATGGACTTCCCTCTCTAAGGCTGATGTCCCATTCTCCCTGAGCCCATAGCCCAGGTCTGGAATGGGGTGAGCTCTCAGTAAATGGAATTGGGACCCTTGAGGGGTTCATTGTGCATGTGGTGGTTTGGGAAAGGCAGCGGGGGGTGACTTCGGGCCAGGGTGCAGGGGCTCCTTGAGGATGTGGAAAGCTAAGGAGGACTTGGGTGATCAGTGAAGGACCTTCTGCCTGTCCTGCCCAGCAGGTCCTGGTCCCGGCTTCTCGCACCCTCATGTCAGCCCCGGCCCCGCCCGGCGGCCCGCGGAGGACAAGGTCAGGATGCGTGTGAAGCCCCAGGGCCTGGTGGTGACTTCCAGTGCCGTGTGCAGCTCTCCTGACTACCTCCGGGAGCCCAAGTACTACCCCGGCAGCCCCCCTACCCCCCGACCTTTGCTTCCCTCCCGGCCCCCTGCCAGCCCACCTGACAAGGCCTTCGCCCACACCTTCTCTGAGAACCCACGCCCACCCCCACGCCGGGACCCCAGCACCCGGCGCCCACCAGTCCTTGCCAAGGGGGACGATCCGCAGCCCCCTAGGGCGGCCCGGCCCGTCTCTCAGGCCCGCTGCCCTACACCTGCCGGAGACGGCAGCAACTCCCGACGCCGCTGGGACAACGGGCGGGTGAACCTGCGTCCAGTGGTGCAGCTGATTGACATCATGAAGGACCTGACGCGGCTCTCCCAGGACCTGCAGCACAGCGGCGTGCACCTGGACTGCGGGGGGCTCCGGCTCAGCCGCCCGCCGGCCCCACCTCCCGGGGACCTTCAGTACAGCTTCTTCTCGTCCCCCAGCCTGGCCAACAGCATCCGCAGCCCCGAGGAGCGGGCCACCCCCCACACCAAGTCCGAGCGGCCTAGCCACCCCCTCTACGAGCCTGCGCCTGAGCCTCGGGACAGTCCCCAGCCAGGCCAAGGCCACAGCCCCGGAGCCACAGCTGCAGCCACAGGTCTGCCCCCAGAGCCCGAGCCAGACGGCCCTGATTACTCGGAACTTGCTGACGCTGACATCCTCAGCGAGCTGGCCTCCCTTACTTGCCCGGAGGCCCAGCTCCTGGGGGCCCAGGCCCTTGAGCCTCCGTCGCCTGAGCCGGAGCCTCAGCTCCTGGACCCCCAGCCCCGCTTCCTGGACCCGCAGACCCTTGAGCCGCTTGGGGAAGCCCTGGAGCTGCCGCCCCTGCAGCCTCTTGCTGATCCTCTGGGGCTGCCAGGTCTGGCCCTCCAGGCCCTGGATACCCTGCCTGACTCCCTGGAGTCGCAGCTGCTTGACCCTCAGGCACTTGACCCCCTGCCCAAGCTGCTGGACGTCTCTGGCCGCCGTCTGGAGCCCCAGCAGCCCCTGGGGCCCTGCCCACTGGCCGAGCCATTGCGCCTGGACTTATGCTCACCCCATGGCCCCACTGGGCCTGAGGGTCACCCCAAGTACGCCTTGCGGCGCACTGATAGGCCAAAGATCCTGTGTCGCCGGCGGAAAGCCGGACGGGGGCGCAAGGCCGATGCTGGACCTGAGGGCCGCCTGCTGCCCCTGCCTCTGCCGACAGGGCTGGCAGCTGCCCTGGCCGAGCCCCCACCGCCGCCGCCGCCGCCACCCCCTGCCCTGCCAGGCCCAGGCCCAGTCCCGGAGCTGGAGCCAGAATCTTCCCAGACCCCAGTAGTCCCCACCCGCAAAGGCAAGTGCCGGGGTGTCCGGCGCATGGTGGTCAAGATGGCCAAGATCCCCGTATCGCTGGGGCGGCGGAACAAGACCACGTACAAGGTGTCGTCCTTGAGCAGCAGCCTGAGCGTGGAGGGCAAGGAACTGGGCCTGCGGGTATCGGCAGAGCCCACCCCACTGCTGAAAATGAAGAACAACGGACGCAACGTGGTGGTGGTCTTCCCTCCTGGCGAGATGCCCATTATTCTCAAGCGTAAGCGGGGCCGTCCCCCTAAGAACCTGCTGCTGGGTCCCGGCAAGCCCAAGGAGCCAGCCGTGGTGGCGGCTGAGGCGGCCACCGTGGCAGCGGCCACCATGGCCATGCCCGAGGTGAAGAAACGGCGGCGGCGGAAGCAGAAGCTGGCGTCCCCCCAGCCGTCTTACGCAGCAGACGCCAACGACAGCAAGGCTGAGTACTCAGACGTCCTGGCCAAGCTGGCCTTCCTGAACCGCCAGAGCCAGTGCGCCGGGCGGTGCTCGCCACCCCGCTGCTGGACGCCCAGCGAGCCCGAGTCAGTGCACCAGGCGCCCGACACCCAGAGCATCTCCCACTTCCTGCACCGCGTGCAGGGCTTCCGACGGCGCGGGGGCAAAGCGGGCGGTTTCGGTGGCCGGGGTGGGGGCCATGCAGCCAAGGCAGCCCGATGCTCCTTCAGTGACTTCTTCGAGGGCATCGGCAAGAAAAAGAAGGTGGTAGCCGTGGCAGCTGCTGGCATCGGGGGCCCCGGCCTCACTGAGTTGGGGCATCCACGCAAACGGGGCCGGGGGGAGGTGGACGCTGTGACCGGGAAGCCCAAGCGCAAGAGGCGATCCCGGAAGAATGGGACTCTGTTCCCTGAGCAGGTGCCCAGCGGCCCAGGCTTTGGGGAGGCGGGTGCTGAGTGGGCAGGGGACAAGGGTGGTGGTTGGGCCCCTCACCATGGGCACCCAGGCGGGCAAGCGGGCCGAAACTGTGGGTTCCAGGGGACCGAGGCCCGGGCTTTTGCCTCCACTGGGATAGAGAGTGGGACTTCGGGCCGGGGCAGCTACTATAGCACGGGCACCCCTGCGGGCCAGACTGAGCTCAGCCAGGAACGCCAAAACCTCTTCACTGGCTATTTTCGCTCACTGCTCGATTCGGATGACTCCTCCGACCTCTTGGACTTTGCCCTCTCGGCCTCTCGACCAGAATCCCGGAAGGCATCAGGCACCTATGCAGGGCCCCCTACCAGCACCCTGCCTGCCCAGCGGGGCCTGGCCACCTTCCCCAGCCGGGGAACCAAGGCCAGCCCAGTGGCAGTGGGCAGCAGTGGGACTGGGACAGACCCGTCCTTCCAGCCTGTTCTGCCCGCTCGCCAGACCTTCCCACCTGGCCGGGCGACGAGCTATGGGATAACCCCAGCCACTTCAGACTGCCGGGCAGCCGAGACCTTCCCGAAGCTGGCTCCTCCTCCTTCAGCTGTGGCCCGCTCACCCACCGCCCACCCACCAGCCAACACCTACCCCCCCCAGTACAGTGGCTACGGGGCCGGACAAAGTGTATTCGCCCCAGCTAAGCCCTTTACGGGCCAGGACTGTGCTAATAACAAAGACTGCAGTTTTGCCTACGGCAGCGGCAACAGCCTGCCTGCCTCACCCAGCAGCGCCCACAGTGCCGGCTATGCCCCACCGCCTAGCGGTGGCCCCTGCCTGCCACCAAGCAAGGCCTCCTTCTTCAACAGCTCTGAGGGGGCCCCTTTCTCTGGTTCAGTTCCCACACCCCTACGCTGTGACAGCCGGGCCAGCACTGTCTCACCCGGCGGCTACATGGTGCCCAAGGGCACCACTGCCTCTGCCACCTCCGCCGCCTCTGCTGCCTCCTCCTCCTCCTCCTCCTTCCAGCCCTCGCCTGAGAACTGTCGGCAGTTTGTGGGGGCTTCTCAGTGGCCTTTCCGGCAGGGCTATGGAGGCCTGGACTGGGCCTCAGAGGCCTTCAGTCAGCTCTACAATCCCGGGTTCGACTGCCACGTCAGTGAGCCCAACGTGATCCTGGACATCTCCAACTACACGCCGCAGAAGGTCAAGCAGCAGACGGCGGTGTCCGAGACCTTCTCCGAGTCGTCCTCCGACAGCACCCAGTTCAATCAGCCGGTCGGAGGCGGGTTTAGGCGCGCCAACAGCGAGGCCTCCAGCAGTGAGGGCCAGTCGAGCCTGTCCAGCCTGGAGAAACTGATGATGGACTGGAACGAGGCGTCGTCCGCCCCGGGCTACAACTGGAACCAGAGCGTCCTCTTCCAGAGCAGCTCCAAGCCTGGCCGCGGACGGCGGAAGAAGGTGGACCTGTTTGAGGCCTCGCATCTGGGCTTCCCATCTTCTGCTTCAGCCACGGCCTCGGGCTACCCTTCCAAACGGAGCACTGGGCCCCGGCAGCCGCGGGGTGGGCGAGGCGGTGGGGCCTGCTCAGCCAAGAAGGAACGGGGTGGTGCAGCGGCCAAAGCCAAGTTCATCCCCAAACCGCAACCGGTCAACCCGCTGTTCCAGGACAGCCCAGACCTCGGCTTGGACTACTATAGCGGAGACAGCAGCATGTCACCACTGCCCTCCCAGTCGAGGGCCTTTGGCGTGGGTGAGCGAGACCCCTGTGACTTCATGGGACCCTACTCCATGAACCCATCCACGCCGTCCGACGGCACCTTCGGCCAAGGTTTCCACTGCGATTCGCCCAGTCTGGGCGCCCCTGAGCTAGACGGCAAGCATTTCCCGCCACTGGCCCACCCACCCACAGTGTTTGATGCTGGCCTGCAGAAGGCGTACTCACCCACCTGCTCACCCACGCTGGGCTTCAAAGAAGAGCTACGGCCGCCACCCACAAAGCTGGCCGCCTGCGAGCCCCTCAAGCACGGGCTCCAGGGGGCTAGTCTGGGCCACGCGGCTGCAGCCCAGGCTCATCTGAGCTGCCGGGACCTGCCGCTGGGCCAGCCCCACTATGACTCTCCCAGCTGCAAGGGGACAGCGTACTGGTACCCACCGGGCTCAGCTGCCCGCAGCCCGCCCTATGAAGGCAAGGTGGGTACCGGGCTGCTGGCTGACTTCCTGGGCAGGACGGAGGCCGCGTGCCTCAGTGCCCCACACCTGGCTAGCCCACCGGCCACGCCCAAGGCCGACAAGGAGCCACTGGAGATGGCCCGGCCGCCCGGCCCACCCCGTGGCCCTGCCGCAGCTGCTGCTGGCTATGGCTGCCCGCTCCTTAGTGACTTGACCCTGTCCCCAGTGCCGAGGGACTCGCTGCTGCCCCTGCAGGATACTGCCTACAGGTATCCAGGCTTTATGCCGCAGGCGCATCCAGGCCTCGGTGGGGGCCCCAAGAGCGGCTTCCTGGGGCCCATGGCGGAACCTCACCCTGAGGACACATTCACCGTCACCTCCCTGTAGTGCCAACTGAAGTGCCGACTGGACCTTGAGGTTTTGTTCCTGGGTGAGTCTGGGGATGGGGTGCAGTGGGCAGAGACGGGAGGGGGGTAGGGGAGTGGGAGGTATTGGGAGAGGCTTGGGAGGATGAGGACATTAGCACTTGGGCAAGGGGAAGAGACAGTGATGAGCAGGAAGGATTTAAGGACAAGATTGGGAACCTGACAACAGGATTTGGGAATCAGGAAAGAGTCTGGGATTAGCTGTTGGGGACAGTTCTAAGGAGGAGATGGGTAGGGTGGGAAACCCCACATAGGGCTTGAACACGGAGGGGGGCCACATTGAAATGACTGGAGGACCGTAGACTGAATGGGACCATCTGGTTAGGTTCATCAAGTATTTATTTAATCATCCGGGCTAGGTCATGGGCAGGCTCCTGCTTGAGTCCCAGGAAACTGTCCACTTGGTCTCTTGCAAGGGACGCCATTCACATCACCCTGTACAAGACAGGTGAAGGGAGAAGCACATCGCACAATTACCTGCCGGGCCTTTGCAGGGTTCCAGCCCTGTTCTCACTAGGAGCTTCATTTAATCCAAGATGCAGTGTGGCAAGGGCTGGGCTGAGAGCATGGCCAGTATGTCTTGGCCAGATCCTACAAAGGCCTTCTAAAATAACCTGAAGTGTCTTTTCCTAGTCTCCCAGGTTACCCCCAAAGGTTATTTTTCAGCATCTTTGACCTGAGAGAGGCTCTGAGTTGCTAGGGATATTGGGGTCGGGATCCAGAGTGGTGAACGGGTGCTGGGAGCCTACTGTGTCAGGGACCCCACAACCCATTGGCCTCTCCCCAGCAGGGTGTTTCCTGCCTGGGAAAAGCCGGTCCTTTTCCTGAAACCAAATGCTTTTCCAAGAGTTCAGTTAAATAAGATTAGATATTTAGATCCTGTTTTTATTAGGCATGGTGATCTTGTTAGTTGGAGTCATGATTTTGGTCTTCTCAAGACTTTGTGCTTATAAGATGGCAAATAAAAGAGGGAGAATGTCCCTGAGATGGCAAAAGGGAACGAGGGTTGGTGGAATCATTTTTTTGAAAAACAACCTCCTTCAAAACTACAGCCACGACTAGTCCACCAAACCCTCCTTTTGGATAACAGACTTCTCAAAAAATTGACTCAGGCGTGGGGGATGGTGGTGGGGTGGGCTGGGGTCCTGAGTCCCTCATCCTGCCCCTCTGCTACTATTACGGCCTCCCAGGAGTATCTCTTCCTGGAGAAGGACAGCTGAGCTCTTGGAAAGCCCCGGAATGCTCAGGGGAGGCCATTCGAGGCCAGAGGGAGACTCAGGGTCCTAAAGTCGTGTCAGTGGGAACTTACTACCCCTCCTCTGCCTGACTCCAGGTCCCCTGGGCCTGAAGGTGGCAAAGGGCAGCACGTGGGCATCAGGAGACTAGGGGAGGACCATATTCCAATTAGCTACCAACTTGCTACATACCCTTGACCAAGCTTTTACACACACACACACACACACACACACACACACACACACACACCCCTCACCTCTGTTTCCCCGTCTGTTCAAAGAAATTGACTTTGATGATCTCTTGGGCTCTTGCAACCCTGCATGTTAGACAATGGACCAAACTTTTTTTTGGCAGCATATTTTTCTTCCTAGTGAAGCCAAGCCAAGCCAAGATTAAAATGGCCTTCCATTCCCCGTGCGTCTCACTGCAAGCAGCAGAGCTGCAGATCTGAAGCAGGCCAGGGAGAAGCTGCTTAGGGTTTAAAATGTCAAACTCTTGATCCTCCTTACTGGAGGGGAGATGTCTCGTGGATAATCCAGAAATGTGAAATAATCCAAAAACCCTTCCTCCCAGGCTCTGGGTGGGAAAATAAATGGTGTGGGGGCTGGGCGCTTGGGCAGGTCACAGCTCACTGAGATACATAATGGAACCACCCAGTGAGGCCTGAACGCAGGAGGAACTGGGATGCCATCCAGCCCTACACTCTGGCCCTGCTCCCCACTCGGAGCTGCGAGTTGGCGCACTGTCCGCAAACCAATGCATTCAGTTGTTCGGAGACATCTGTCTAGCGCTCATTATGTGCCCGCCCGCTTTGGGGGCACCAACTGAATACCACAGTGAGGTCCTGGTCCTCAGGGGGCTTCCAGTTTAGAGCAAAGACAGCAAACAGAATAACAGGAAGTGCTTCACCAAAGGAAGGGCTGTGCGAGGAGGAAAACTAGCAGGCAAGAGAGCCTGCGGTAGGCTCACCAGAACCTGCAGCTGATGCTTGAAGGGTGAGGGGGCGTCAGCTGGACCAGGAGTGGGAAGCGCATCCTGGGCAGAGGGAACAGCAGTGGGTAACGCCGTGAGGCAGGAAGTTTGCTTGGCTTTGAGGAACCGACAGGAAAACTAAAACACCAAGTGAGGGAACGAGGCAAGCGGTACCAGGTCATGCAGGGCCTTGGGCGGAGAACTCATAGGAGCCACTGAAGAGGTCTCAGCTGGCAGGCTGGGGTCACGGCAGGCTGGCGGCCGCAGTGGACAGGCAAGCAGTGGGGACGGCCTGGACCAAGGTGGTGGGAAGGCTGTCCCCCCTCTTTATCTGAGGTGTAAGGTGGCATGAGCTCCCTCCTCCTGTGCCAGGATTGTGGGGATTATGGGGAAGGAGACTGGAGAGAGAGAAGAGTCATCAGAGGGAGTGTCTCCCTCAGCAGAGAGAGGACAGCGACAAGCTCATTCACCAGCAGACAGCACTTCTGACGACTAGCATTGGAGAAGCAGTTCAGCTCAGCCTCACATCTTGAGCCCCTCCATGCCCATCTCAGTGCCAGGCACGGGGGAGACAAAGCAGACATGGCTCCTGTCCTCAGAGTCCAGCGTCCACCCCAGGAAGCTAAAACAAGTACACAAAAAACCTGCGATCGCCAGTAGAAAGTAGCAGGTGCCCAGGGACAGGGAGAAATGAAGCTTGTGCTCCAGGAAGGTGGGTGTCAGGTCAGAAGGCGTCTCCCTGCCACGATGGTAAGAGAAGGCACACGTGTTGGTGCAGGATGCTTCAGGCAGCGCTCCACGCCGACCTGCACGGCGGCCGGGAAGCGGGGTGTGTCCTCCCCATCAGAGTTGCAGAAACCGGTGTTGCTGTGAGCCTTGTCCAGAGATCCATAGTCTGCAAATGGCAGAGCCAGGATGCTAACCCACTGCTGCCCACCTGGTGCTGGGTACTCTCACACAGCTCCCACTCTACCCCTCACCTCCGATTCCTCATCCACAAAATGATCCGTTGTTTGAACGTACCCTGTAACTCTTTCTGGGTGTGATGTATTAAGTGGATTTTGAGGTTCCGTGGAAGAAGCTGCTTTTGAGCTCAACCTTGAAGAGCAGGCAAGATTTGGAGACTGGGGGAGGGGCATTCCAGGCAGAGGGATCTGCGGACAAGGGCAGGTCACATCCCACTGTGAATTAGAAGAGGAGAGCTCAGAGAAGCAGGAGTGGGGATTGGGGGGCCCCCAACTGGTCTGAGTGCTGTGGCTGATGGGACTGAGAAAGAAGGGCGGAGGTAGAAGGCCCCTGTACCTGGGCAGATGTCTTCTCTAGTCCCTGAGATGAACAGCAGAGCCAGACAGACTGGCTCCCCCTTGCAAACTCAGGGCCAAAGATCAGCACTGCCAGGCCCTAGAGACAGGGTGGGCTGGAGGGTAGGAAGGGCCTCCCGAGGTGTTCAGGAATCTCTAGTACCCCTCTCCTCCCTATTCCCCCTCAGGCCTGGACCTGAGGCCAAGAGAAATGTCACAGGTCCTCCAAGGTTACACCAGCTGGGGCTTGACCGGAGCAGGAAGCAGTTTCCAAGCCACCATCCAGCCGGGATCAGCAGGCATGTCCAGACCTGGGCCAGGCCCTGGCTGCTCTGGGCTTTGTCTGTCCATGCCTTGAAGCCTCAAGAGGTCACTTGATCTGTCCCCTGGCTCTCAGCGGGAGGCCCTCGCGTCAGGGGTCAGCCAATCCTGCCTCTTCTGGGTTCCTCTTCCCATTCACCGACACCATCCTCCCTCCACTTCTATCTCTTGCCTTTACCACAGCCATTTTTAGGCCAGGCCTTCTTGTTCTAAGCCCTCATTTCCTGGAAATATAATCTCTCTGTGAACATGCCCTCTCATGCTCCTCCTCTCCCATCTCCCCACAACCTTGCGGACCCGGAAGAACCCAAGGGAGCACAGCCCTGAAGCTGGAGGGTGGTGGCTAGAGCGTGCCTGTGGATGCACACGGGCGGCTGTGCGAGCCCACCCCCCGCTCACCAACTGTGACCTGGCGAGTCCTATCCCCTCGCTGTGTTCTTGTGAGAAATGAGATTGCCCGTGAAGCCCTTCGCCCAGTCCCCAGCACACCGTGAGGGCCCGCACAGTGGGTGATAAATGGGGGGATGAATACCTCCCCACAGACTGAATCCTGGGGCCTCTGACCCTTTCCTCCCTGCCAGTCCTCCTTTCCTGCTCTCCCTGCTCCTTTCCTAGGAAGGACCTTGTATTCTAGGGTGAGTTGGGGTCTTTGGCAGAGTGAAATACCACCTAGTTTTTTGCCTTAGCAACTGGGCTGAGTCCTCCCTGAGGAACCCAGAGATAAGGTAAGTCACCGGCCCCAACCCCAAGGAACTGGAAGCCTGATGGGTGGGCAAGAGGACGCAGACTCCTAAATAGCCCAGCTCAGCTAGAAACCCTAGCCACACCAATCCTCTCTCTCCATGCTGATAATCCTCCATGCAGATTTCCTTGTGCCTTCCTGGCCCATCATGATCTCCCCATGTCCCTCCACCCCCACCCCCAATTCCTGCACATTTGCCATCTTTGTCCTCATAACTTGCTGCCATGGTGCCCTCTGTTTGTGCTGGAGGGCAGAGGAAGTGAGTTAACTCTGTTCACCACACAAGAACTAGCTGTCTGCCAGGTGCCAAGCATTGCGTGTGGTGCTGACTGCACCAATGAACAAGACAAGTATCCTGCCCTCACGGAGTCTGCAGCCTGCAAACGGGTGGTCCTTAAAGGCCTCTGTGTGGGCATCACTCTCCAGGGGAGAACAGAAAAGCTTCCTGGAGGCAGGACTGGGTCTCAGACAGATTTGAGGCTTCAGAAGCTTGGCCCCAGGTCAGCACAACCAGCATCTGCCCACCCCCGCTCCCCGAATCCATTCCCTTCACTGCAGCCACCAAAGTGCTGTGCTTCAGCATTTTGCTTGCATGCCGTCTGGAAGCCCCCCAATACTTACAGAGTGAACTGATTAAAACATCTCTCTAGTGATGTCATTGCTAACACCGTTTGCATCCTTCCTCCTAAACAACAAAGGCCCAGCTTCTTAGCCTGGTATTCTGGGTATTCGGGGCTTCCTTTTCAGCCCTGATATCCCTCTCACACGCACCCCTTTCCGCCCCATAGACTGTGAAATCAGAAGGGACCTTTCCTGGAGAAGCTCTCTTCCCCATGTGCCCGTGCCTTTGCTCTGGCTGTTCCCTGGCCTGGATTGCCCTTCTTACCCACCATCCCTCTCCCACCTGTCACTTTCTATCTTTCACTCAGACATCACCTCCTCCAAGAAGCATTCCAGGATCCTTCCCAGGCCCAGTTAATCTCTAGCCCTTTATGCATCCATGACAGCCCTTCCTGGGAATGTCCTTTTCACCACGCCATCAGCTCCTTTAGGCTGGTTACTCATCTCTGTGCTGTCCCCGGTTCCCTCCCCAGTCTCATCACGCCTGGAACATTTCAAGAGTCGGTTGGTTTTTTCCCTTGAGTCAAAGAAGAGCATGTAGATTAGGGAGCACTGTGAGAGGAAAGGTTAAGCACAGGGGGCTGGGTAAGAGGTGATTGCTCTCCCCCCACCATCATGAAGATAGGCCCCTGAAAGCGGGGTGAGATATATATAAATAAAGCAGTTCAAGCTCTAAGGGCTAACTGGGCTTTTGAGGTTCTCTGAGCACAGCCCCTCCCAATTCTCCAAGGGAGAGGGACTCCCAAGGACACAGCCACCCAGGCAGGGAAGCACGGAGTGTGGAGCCAGGAGGGGTCCTCGGGGACAGCCCAGTGCCTCGGCTTCCACGTCAGTCACACGCCTGACACACACCTCAGTACTGCCTGTCTTCACACAGCGTCTCCGATCAGTAGATTGGAGAGTCTTTGAGTGTTGGGGGTGGGGAGGATATGGGTAATTGCCTCCTACCAGGCAGGGGGAGATCTATACAAGGTTGGTGGGTGACCTATGGGTATGAAAGCTTCCCCCACTAGCCACCCCAGCAGTGGGAGAGGTGGGAGGAGACCTCTGAAGAAGGTGTGAGTGGCAGGACTAGAATTTAAGGAACACTTCTAATCACTGGTGGACACGGGTTTTGAAAAACTTTTCTGGAGTCAGAGGGGAAGCCATATGCACACCCCCCTCACCCCACAGTCTCCCTATCCCCAGTGGGAACCCTCATCCCCCAGTGATCTCCAGCTCTACCCTACCTGAGAGGATCTCCATTTGCCAGGTGTGGTCTGGGCCCAGGCCAACCATGTCCTCTCCACGGTTAGGAGATGCACAGGCTTGACTTTGCCTGAAAATATCCAAAGAGCTGGATTTGCCTTTGAGCAGCTGTGCTTCGCCTCTGAACCCTAGTCTTTGGGGTACTATCAAGGTCTCCCCTCTCCTGTTCAATTCCCACACTTTACATAGAAACAAGCCCAGAGAGGGAAAGGACTTGCCCTCCATCACACAGCAGATCGGCCCGCCTCTCATGCGTTCCTCCCCTCTGCACCTCTGCCTTGTTTGCTGTGGAGACTCCCTTCCTGGAGAGCAGAGACTGGAAGGCTCATGGCGGGCGCTTAGTGGGCATGACGAAATGCCTGCTGATTGCCGAGATGAATGCTTGGATACGGCCCCTTTTGGGGGGAGAGCAGCTCTGGACGACCTGATTTATACATACATGGTCTGCAGCACTCTGAATCCCTGCTCGGCCATCCCTCAGCTCCCCCAGTGCCTGCTTCCGGAGACCACTTAGTGCCCTGGCCCTCAGATGGTAAAGCCTCGGCAGACTGGCTCTGCAGTCGTTCATTATGGAGTCACTAAAAGGTTAAATCTCATGAACAGTGGCCGGTTCCTGGGGCACCAGGCGCATGCTGGCATTGGGGATACAGAGGTACCACACTCAGGTCTCTGCCCCGGAGGAGCATGGAAGGGAATGACAAGTGCACCGGTCGCTATGGTAACCCGGTGGGCTAAGGAGGCATCCGGGAGCTGTGCAAGACCTGAGCTGGACCTTGACACGCTGCTCGGACTTAGGCCGGTCACCGCTCTGCCCTTCCCCGGGCACACATTCCTGACCCCAGCGTGCGCTGGGTGTGGGGCTCACCAGTGAGTTGAAGAGCCTTAGTCCCTCCCGCCAAGGCTGGCCTAGGTGCCCCCTCTGTGCTCTGGGCTTTCCTTGGCACAGCCCCCATCTCCCTGCATTGCCACTGCCTGGTTTGGGGTCTGCTCTGCTTCCCTCTTTGGCTCTGTGAGACCCTTGAGGGTGGGGACCAGATTGGTCCTGTTGTCCGCTTTGTCTCCAGTGCCCGGCCAGCACCGGGCCGCCTGCCACCGCAGCTCTGGTCTGTTCTGCTTTGTGGAGAGTGAACCCAGTGAGGTCAGGGTCCCGCACAGCTGCAGCGTTACCCCTTCTGCAGAGCTCAAGAACCTCCTATGTTGGTGCTCTCCCCTCCCCCCACCGACCCCCAGTTTCTGGCCAAGTCATGAAAGCTGGGAAGGGCTGTGGGAGGAGGAAGGTGAGACGGGGCTTAGCAGAGACTGAGAAAGCCTCCCCGCTGCCTGGCCACCGGCACCACGGGAATGGTTCTGGCAGGATCTGCCTGCTGGGCTGAGATCACCATGGAGACCTGGCTTGGAGAGGGTCACTGGCAGTGGCTAAGGGCTGGAGGGGGTGGGGGCGACAGGGATTTGTGCAGAGGCTCCCAGCCGACCCAGGGCCCTTAGGGGAATTGGGGGGGCTGGGGGTTCAGTACAATCGCCTGTTAAGTGGCTTGGAGCAGCCCTCCCAAATCTCCACCTCACCCGTCACCCCAACAGAGGTTCCTTAGCTTGGCAGCTGTCCTGCAGAGATGCCCCTAGCCCTCCAGCTGAAATAGTGCCCCCAGATACAACAGCCCTGCCGCTAATGCTGCCCCTCTTTACAGCTGTTCCTGTTTGTCTCCCTAACTGTAGAGAGCTGACATCCATCCCAACAGCACCCCCCACAAAAGCTGCTTTTCCACCAGCTACTCCAGTTGTAACACAGCTGTCACCCTAACAGACACACCTCTTGCCCCCCCAGCTACTCCATCCTTCCTCACCTGCAGGAAACCTGACAGCTTAACAAAGATGCAGCCCCTACCCTCTCTGTGTGCCTCCGCTGCCACCCACTCTGGTAACTGTGATGGGGTGCTGCCCCTGCTTGGCAGGCGCCCACCTGGCCCTTGGGGGAGTCCTGGCAAGTCCAGCCTCAGGACAAAAGTCTTCCCTGGGGCTGACTGCCCAGCAGACAGCAGCCGCGGCTGAGCAGAATTTAAATGTGGGCCTGTTGGGAAGGCAAGCCAAGAAAGAGAAGCTGCTTTCTGCTGCTGCCTGGCTCCTGTGGAGGAGGGGTAGGAGGCAGGGGTTTGCTGAGGCCTCTTAGGAGGTGGTTTTAGTGCCCCCGACCCTGACCTTTAATTTTGTGAAATGTGCGCTCATCAAGGGTGGTAGACTTGAACTTCAGCGCTCTGAGAGGACAGAATGCTGACAGGCCAGACCCATGACTGGAGGCCTGGAGAACGACCGTCCATCCCTGCCCCTTCGGGCACCTTTCCATTAACCCCAGTAAAGTTAAAGGCCTGGATAGGGAAGTCAGGCCCCTGCAAATTCTGACTGTCTAGAAAAAGGGGTTCTTTAGACCCCAGTGATTGTAGACATTGAGGACTTGGGGATACAGGAAGGCAGTGGGTACAGCCAAACTGGTGATACTGTGTTAGGCAGGTTCTTTATTCCTTTATTCAGACAGGCTTCCTCCTCACCTCACTGAAGAACCAGAGTGGATTGACGCAGACAGGGGAGAGGGTGGATTTGGAAGAAAGAACGCAACAGTTAACACCTGTGCTGTGCTGCAGCCCTGTTCTCCCCATTCCACGTTCCTCAGAACAGCCTAAGTTGGAGGAATTATTAAACTCCGTTACTTGAGGAAACTGAAGCTGGGAGAGCCCAGCTGGGCCAGGCCCCAGGAAAATAACAAAGTAGTTGATATAATTTTGCGTGTATATGCCAGGCTTCATCTGCCTTAAATGTTGCATCCCCCACCCCAACAAACCTGAGATAGTCCCGTTACCCTTTTTCAGATGAGTGAATTGAAGCTTACCACTTGCCCCAGGATAAAGAGCTAGTGCATGGTGGTGCTGGCATTTGAATGCGGCTGTGTCTAACTCGAGAGCCCAGGTTCTTCACAAATCTCACTGCCTAGAATCCCTGCTGCTCACCAGCACAAATGTGGGTCTTGGGTACACATGTAGTTTGCAGGTGGGAAAACAGGGCTCAGAAAAGGCCAGAAGTGGTCCATGAGGGGTGGGGGGGGGGCTGCTT
>PVIJ01021651.1:0-18033 GCA_004024925.1 Scalopus aquaticus | reverse complement strand
CCCCCCGTGCCCTGCCCCCCACAGGCACCTGTACCCCCGGGCGCCCCGTCCCCCCGTGCCCTGCCCCCCACAGGCACCTGTCCCCCCGGGCGCCCCGTCGCCCCGTGCCCTGCCCCCACAGGCACCCGTCCCCCCGGGCGCCCCGTCCCCCCGGGCGCCCCGTCCCCCCGGGCGCTATCTAACTTCGCCTCGGACTCCGCCTCCGACGCCCTGACGCGTGGGCTGCAGCTGGACAGTTGAAGGCCGTGGCCTGCCCCGGCATCCCCCTGACTGGCCCTGCTGAAACACGTGCCCATGTACGGGGCAGTTCGGGTGATTTTCTCACTCGCCCGTCTTTGCGCGCTGAGGCCAGCGGTGACCGCGTCGCGGCTCGGCCACGAGGACCCCTGCGTGGGCAGACACAGACCTACGGCCTCGCGCAGGGCCAGCGTCGCGCTGAGGACGCCAGGGGCGTCCCGGAGAAAGCTCTGGGCCGAGATCGCGAACGCGCTGCTCCGGGGCGGCAACAACAGCTAGGTTTGGGGCAGACGAGGGGTCCCTCTGGCTCAGGAGCGCCCCGCCGGCGGTGCCCCATCGGGGCCATCTCATGAGGGCAAAACTCAGCGGGCTTCGGAGAACAGCGGCTTTGCTCAGCTCTGAAGCGACGCCCCCGCAGCTCCGCCGCCAGCTGCGCCCTGCCTGGTCCCGCTCCACAAGGAGGGCACCTGGGGAGCACTCCCTGCCAGCCGGGCGCCGGCGGGGGCAGCACACGGCACCCAAACCCGGCAGAACTTCCGGAACACACGGACACGTCACCAACGGGCTTCATAGACGCTTTCCTGTTTAGTGACCCGAAAAAGCCGGGCACCTTCACCCTTACACACACACACGCGCACACACGGGCACACACATGCACATGTGTGCATGTTGGTCTCTACGTGTGCACATACGTGTATATATGGTGCAGACACACACAGGCGCTGCACACGTCCGAGGACTGCATAGCCGGTGGAGGTCAGGCCGCACTGAAACCCCTTACACGGTCACTCATTCCAGGCGGCCCTGGCTTGCTGCCCACCGGCCCGAGGCCGCAGCAGAGCGCACACAGCCCTGGCAGGTGAGGGAGAGAGCCCACAAACAGCACCCCAGGGGGCTTCCCGCGCTGGTCCGGGAGGCGTCTGCTCTGGCCTGGGGACAGCTGTGACAAGCTGGGACTCCGCAGGAAGGCCGCGGCTGTTTCCGAGCAGGACAGCCTTGGGGTGGACCACGCCCAGGCGGCTTCCCAGCCACACCGCGCCCCCTCACTGTCCACACCGTTTCCGCAAACACACGTGTGAGCTGCCGCGACACCGGACCCGCGTCTTACTCTAGAGCCTGACTCACTCATGGCCCCCGGGGCCTCGCCGAGCCACAGTGAGGGAGGCGCGAGCTCTCCTGCTAGACGACGCTAAAGCACTCTGGGCTCGGCACCCCTGCAGCATCTGTGCTCGAGCCGCAAGCCGCGTGCCCGAGTGCACAGAGCCCCGTGTTTGAACAGAGCCTCGAGGCGCTCTGCTCTTTCTGGGTTTCTCTGAGGCCTCTCAGGACAGCCAGACCCAGCAGCAGCGTCTACGCAGCCTCGCTGTCTGAGATAACCTGGGCTCGCACCCAGGGGGCCCGGCCAGCCCTGGGGGACACGCTGCGGCCGTGGCTGGGGAGAGCACGTGTCTGGTTTAACTGGAAGTTAGAAAGAGAGAAAAAGAAAAGCTTTTCCTTAAGTATAAAACATACTCTATTTAATAAAGTATACGCACAAAGTTCTATGTCGGGTAAGAAGCAAAAGTAAAAAGAAGACAGCTGAGGACATCCTGAACGCCCGAGTCCCGAGCAGAACCCCAAACGGAAAGGCCTCGCCGCTGAGAAAAGCGCCCGTCGCCCCGCGCCGCCGAGCGGAGGAGAGAGACGGGCACTGTTCTGGGGGGTCTTTAATTCTTAGAAAAATCGAAGGCCTAATTTCGCAGATACAACTTCCGCGCTGTAGGAGCAATTCATCTGACATGGAAGGCACAGGATGGAGGCGCCGCGGGTCCAGGGGCCGGCCCGCGGCGCCGCTCAGCAGAACCGGCCCGGGGTCCAGTGCACGCGCCGTGGGGGCTCGGGGCTCGGACACGGTCTCCGGCGACGCACCTGCTTCGCGGCGGCAGCTCCGAGGGAATCGGGCAGCTGGGAACGCGCGCTCTCGCCTGAGCGGTTTCCCAGGCCGACGGCGGACCCCGAATGTCTCGGCCTGTCAAACGTGTCTGCGCGCGGGCAGTCTCTGAGGGTCACTCCTCAAAAGGAAGGCGGAAGCCGGGCGCTGCCCGGGGGCTCCCGACGTGGACAGGGAGGGCACGGGCCGCGCCTTCCGCAGCGGGGACAGCTGGCGGGCGGCCGCCACGGCCGCGGTGACGCATCTGCACGAGACCGAGCCGGCGCGCCCTCCGAAGGGACACGCGGAGAGGTCCTCGGCCGACACCAAGGCCTGCCTGCCCCCAGTGCGCTCCTGGGCGCGGGCAACGCCAACGGCTGCACGCGACACCGGCCGCAGAGCCGCTGCCTGTCCCAGGACCCCGCCCCGGCGGACGCAGCGCTGGGCACGCGGCCGGCGCCACCAGGGTTTCCGGCCTTGCCAACGGTGACCGTCCGCGGCGCCGCGGGCTCGCGCGCGGAGGCGGCGGGGTCGTGCCCGCGCGTGCTGTCCAGCGCCCAGGGCCGCGGCCTCACTTTCCCGGCCGGGTGGGGCAGTCTGCGGGCCCAGCTGCCCCCACGGCGCGACGCGTCCTGCAGGAGGCAAGAGGGCGCTCGGGGCCGGCTCCCGGGGGCGCGCTGCCGCGCCCCTCGTCGGGCCGTCCGGGCAGCGATCAGGACTCCAGGAGCGAGTGCCAGCGACACACCTGCTGCCCCGTGGCCTCCTTCATCTCGGTCCAGTGGCTGAGCTCCTCCTCGCCCGAGCTGTTGAGCCCCAGGGAGATCCAGCCGATCATCTCCTTCCGCTTCATGCTGCGCTTGTTGAACACCGACAGGATGAGCGTGACGTCGGAGAGCTGGAAGAGCGCCACCTGGAAGACGAAGGTCTCCTTGTACACGGGGTTCGGCTGCCCTCTGCGGATGGAGGTCTTGCACTTGGACATCTCCTGGCCCATGGAGTTGAGCAGCGTCAGCTTGACGTAGGTGTCTACGGGGAACAAGGACACACAGCGTTGGCCGCGGACGCCGGACGCGCTTCGCCGGGCGTGCGCGCAGAGAGGCATTAATCTCGCTAAGGGCGCGGCGTACACGCGCTTAATGGAAATTCAGCGAATTCCATTGTGAGCTCGATGCTTCTAGAAAGTGGCGGGTTCGGGGTAGGCTAAGGGGGCACACAGTCTGCTGGGCCAGACACACCTCACCTCGCCACGCGGCGGTCCAGTTTGGAGGCACACCTCGCACCCCAGCCTCCACCCGCGCCCCGGCCGAGGCCCCCCGCCCGCCCCGCCCCCGTTCAGCTTCACTAAGCAGACGTCATAGCATCAATAGACACTCAGCAAGCTCGGGAGCCACAACACTGGGAAGCATTCCACTGCGTTTTCAGAGAAGAAGGAGAAACAAACAAACAGAAATGGAGGCAAATGTGAGGAGGAGAAGAGGGACACGAGGATGCAAAGATGACATCAGAACAGCTTAGGATGAAATGTCAAAAAAATCTCTGCATGGATGTGGTTTTTAAATATCTCTTTAAAACACCGAAGGGCCAAAACGAAGCCAAATGCATTAAAGACCCAACGTTCCGCAAATCCAGTCCAACTTCCTCCTGGCTTCATGCAAGAGACACTGAGTGTGCTTTGGGGGAGGTGCAGTAAGGAGGGCAGGGTCCCTTCTGGGCACAATTGAACGTGGAATTTTCACGATGGCCTCTCGACTACTGTCATGAATCAGAACAAAAATCGATGTGATGTTTCGTGTGCAGAGTGAATCACAACAGTTCACTGTCTGATTATTTGGGAGACAGACCCTCTCTTCAAATAATTGCGCGTTCAAGTTCTTTAGTCTCATGCAAATGACCTTCAGCATGTTAATCCATCATGTGTACTTCGCATCAAAAGTTCAATCGATTTTAATGAAAATCGCAAGATTTCTTGTGAAATAGCTATTTCTGTTGTAGGAATCAAAATACAATGAATGAAAAAAGAAGACCTTGAATTTGAGAAGTTTTGCTTCTTTTATAAATACTCTGAATACCATCATCCATAATCAGAGATACAGTCTAAGTTAGTTTTCATTTCAAGTACCACAGATAAGAAATGTGCATATTTTTGGAAACCAACATGGTGGACAGCTTCAGTGCTGGCAAGTTGGAGGGGGTTTTGTTTTTGCATGAAAAGACAACATCCAATTAGCCTCTACAGGACTCACCTCGGATTATATAAACCTGTCCACCTATCAAGTGTTTTAGACAACAGAACAGTCCATCTGATAACAGGGGGTGGAAAGCAGTAAAAGAAATAATGACCAGATGTCAATTGTTGGGTGAGAGAGGGTCAAAGGTTAGAATTAAAGCGGAAACACTGTTCACTGGAGCGGAAGAACACAAACTTGGGCATTTTAATTCGGGGAGGGGGCGAACAAAAGGGCGCCTGGGTCGGTTTCATGGAATGAGAATTTTAAGGTCATCGGGGAACCTTAAACAAAATTACATTGTTTTTGAGGGGGGCACCTCCGGGGCGATACCCTTTGGCTCTAAAGCACACTGAACATAGAACCATGCGGATTATCGGACTATCGAAGACTGTTCAAAAGTCATTCAAGGATCAAGATTATTATGAGGTTCCATGGTAAGCTTATCCATGCAATATGTATTATTTCAGGTACTTTCTTATCACTCCCAGGGGCATATAAAATTAAGTGATGCAAAATAAAATAGAAACTATCATGCTTCTGGCATGAAAACTTCTTTGGCTAAAAACTGGATTATTTAGTCGACAACAGTTCAACTTTCTACCCAGCTAGGAAGGGTCATGATCTGATCGATATTTATATCAATATTTGTAGCACGAGACGGACTGATAAAGCCATGTCGTAGTTCACTTTATAAATACTCCGTGAGGTTCTTTTTCAGGCTGACGTGCTCCGTCCCACTGACAACTGACCTGAGCCTGAAGGTCCAGTCTTCACCTCGTGGCCACTGCTCTCTCCCGCTCTTTGCCCTGCACCCCCCTCACCTGTCCATCACCCCCACCTGCCTTCCCCCCAGTTCTACCAGTGCTCCTCCACTGGTAGGAGACACATTTTATGATGCTACGTTTAGCAGGTCAAGTTAAATGTTTGTTGAAGACCTAAACCTGCAGCTACAGCAGAAAGAGCCAGCCGACAGCTGCGGGCTAAAGGTGACCCCAGGTCACGTCTGGTTCCTGTGCCGCTGCGTCCGGGGGCGTGTCCGGGCCGGCGGGCACGCGGCCTCTGTCTCGGGCCTCACCACGCCCCTGGTCGTTCATCTGAACATTTCGCTCCTGTCAGTTCCCTGCCAAAGCTGCTCATTCTCGTCACTGCTTTTTCCCTCCCTTGCTGTTTTTCCTCCTGGAGAGGGGTTAAGTCCAGCCTGCTTCCACACACCTTTACCTGATCCGAAGTCCCTGCTGCCCTGGCAGACACGACCTCAATTTTAGAAATAACGGAAATAACAGAAAGGTCGAGCTTGCCCGAGCATTTCCCACGAACATTCTCGTGGCTTTGAACTTTCAGCTCAAGACTTTCCATGGTGTGTGTAAGAAGGAAGGCGTCCTCCAATGCTTCTGTGGGCAAAGCAAATAAATCTTTATGACTCTGACTGGAAAAGGAATTTTCAGGACACTCAGAAGTCATTTAATTCAAAGGTGGAAAAAGTTTTCTCCAGTAAGGTGCCCATATGCGGACTAAAAGACGCTTTCAGGGGGCCTGTGATAAATCTTAAACTCATTCAAGGTGGTCACTACTTTCCAAGGTTTCCTTCCCATTTTTTCACTTCGGCACTAACGGCTTAATTTTACAGATGCATGAGGAAGCGGCCACTTCCCGTTTATTTCTCGCAGCGGCACACGGAGTGCCAGCTTCTCTGTGCTGCCAGGACTCACCCCAGCCCTCGCGGGGAATGGGAAGATGTGGGCGCGAGAGAGGCACAGGGACAGGCAACACCACCTCTGCGTGAGCAGCGAACTCCTCCTGCTCTGTGTCCGGGGAAAGGCCGAGCGCCTCCCTCTAAGACCCTAAGGCCCTGCCGGCAGGACCGATTTGTAATTTTCAAGTTGGCAAGATGTGAAGACACCCGTAAGTCTCTTCTTCGCTGGTCAGGCGAAGAAGCTGGGGGCCCTGCCCGCGGACAGAGAACACGGCCGTCCTCAGTGGGTGGCAGCAGCTACACGTACCCTGCTCACATCTGCGGATGGCACTGATTTTCCCAGCACGAGAAGATAATGGCTACGATGGAATTTACTCTGCAGACACTATGAAAAATTAGGTCTTGTCACCTTACAGTTAATCTTTTGAATCCCAAGTTTCCTACTTCTCGAGTGAGTGGCAACAGAAACGTGACGCAGGTAAGCCGAGGCCCACGGCATCTCGTTCTGACTGGCTGAGACTAAAGGGTGGGACGGAAGCTCCTGGCACTGGGAGGCCCATAAGTGCAGAAACAAGAGAACTAAGAGACGGTCTCACTCACTGGGTGGCCTGTTTGCTGCCAAGTTTTTGAAGTGGCTGCCCTTGATGACTTCAGCGGAGAGCCTCCCTGTCGTCGCGTTGTACAGCAGGCCGACGAGGATTTCAGGGACGGAGCCGTGCTCCAGGGACTGGCAGGAGGTCGCACTCTCACTACAGGACATCTCCGACACGCTCACCTGCGAGTCACAGCCCTGAAAGCAGAAATGAGAGCTCCGTGGTACTTTGTTAACAAAAAACAGAGAGACACTGTCAGGGTCGTGGTCACTGGAGTTAGGGAGGTGCGTCACAGCAAAGACGAGCGCTCCACGCAGACTTGCAAAACACCAGACTGTTCCTGGCACATTTTAGTCCCTGGAGCTCTCGTCATTGCACAACAGTCCAAGAAATAACAGATAATAAAGGATTCGTAAATTCCCGCCTATTGACATAGCCATCAGAAAGAATAAATTCTTTAAGTCGTAGATGTTAATGAACTATTTTCTGAATGTGAAATATTGTTGTTTAAAGACTTGTTCGCTTTCAGCGCCTCCCTGGGGCGCAGGGGTTGAGTCTCAGCACTATGAAGCTATCCAGGGCTGCTGCAGTACAAGTTCGATCCCCGGCCAGGGAGCTTCCCCCAGGGCGCAGCAGACCTCTCCTGTCTCCCCGCTGCTCCCCTAAGCAGTGGATTTCAGTGGATCCGCCTGTTCTGCTCCCCACTCTGTCTCTGGTGGATCCTCTCAACTCCCCCACTTCTGGCCTGCACCCCAGCTTGTATGAATAAATAAATAAATCTTGAAAAAAAAATAAAGACTTGTTGACTTTCAAAGACTGACACAGATTTAGACTCAATTACACTAAACGTAAATGTCTTAATCGAAATTTTTTTAACACTTTGTGGCCCGCTCACGTATCAATACATGTTTTTGTCGCCAGTATCTGGTGGCCGCTCACATATTAATACGTGTTCATCTAGTCTCTGGTTTTTCCGCCATGGTAGATTTATTTGGAATTATTAGGAGCTATTTCTTTGATAGTACTCAGTCTAGAAGCTTTACACATTGTTTTGGTGAAAGTGTAAGGTGTTTTAGGAGAGATATTACAGTTTTTTTTAATATCCAGTAGTTCAGGAGTTGTGTGTGTTTTATTGAATGCTTCTACCACTCAGGCGGTGGCACAGAAAATGGCCGGCCCCAAGGGCTGGTAAATTTAAAGGGCGCCGGCACACAAAGTGTTAAGACAACAGTTGGCACACTTGATTCAGTAAACAAGATGAAACTATTTATAAACCAACCTGTAAAAGTAAGAGATGGAAACTTGAAAGGGAACGGATGGGAAAACATTTACCACGCAAATAAAAACTGAAGAACATCGGCGCACCTATGTGAGTACTGGTCAAGGTTAACTCAAGGCGACAACCACTACTAGAGACGGGAAACTACCCACAATCAAGACAAAGCTTTTGATGTGCCAGGAGGATAAAATAATCACAAAGTTTCTTGCCCTTATAACTTGGGTTCAAAATACAGAAAGCAAGAACCGCCAGAGCCGGAGGGAGCACAAGGACACGCGCCACTGTGAGGACGTGGGCCCACTTCCTCCGTCCAGCTGCCGCCGAGTGAGCCCACAGACAGAACAGTGAGGACGCAGAAGCCACAGGGGACAGCGCGACCAGGGTGAGAGCAGAACACGGCCCTCACAGCTATGGAGTATCTATTTTCTCACGTACACGGTGGAATGTTCATTGAAAATTTAGAAAATTAAAGCAAGTAAGAATGACTTTGAAATAGAGAAATTCATTCCACATATGTTGTTTAATTAGCTAGAAATCCAAACTATCTTCTAGTGAGAACAGATTCCATGTAGTTTTGGAAGTTAAGGGCACTTCTCAACAGCCACGGGGATGAAAAGCGCAGGTGACTGACCTGAAGTCAAGCGAACCCAGTTCCAAGAAGGGCTTGGGGGAAGAGCCTCCCCTGAAAAAGGGCTGCCCCCCGACGCTGCTTCCTCCCTCCCCGTCCCCTGCGGAGTGGGGACGTCTGGACAATTCCGCGACAGCAAAGGGCGCGAGGGCAGCACCTGACACACTTCAAAACCAAAATCGAGTCAGTGTCTCCGCCAGGGGCCAGCTCGCGAGCTCCCGCAGGCACGGCTGGCCCAGGACGCGTCGTCCTCAGAACGAGGCCTGGACGCGGAGAGAGGAGGGCTCGGGGTGACTGCCCAGCTGCTTGTCACCCCTGCATGGCCGGGACATGGGGGGTCAAGCTGCTGCCTGCACCCCGAGTCCTTGAGCCCCCGTGCCTGCGTGGAGCTGGGTTCAGCGCTGCTGGGAGAAGGCCTCTGACCTCTGGCCTCCGACCTCCAGCCACACGCGAAGACTTCCCAGACACTGCTGTGAAAATGGGGTGGTGTGGGCACAGCGCGGCTGACAGTCTCGGGGGGCTGTCTGCTCCGTGTCGGCCAGGACCTGGAGCTCCCACCCCAGGCCCCTGCCCTACCCCACGACTGAACCCCAACAGGTTAGGGTAGGAGGGGGTGATGGGGCGATTTCAGGAGGGAGGCAGCAGGAGCAGCCCCCCACTGCCAATCTCCCCACGCCCCAGGCAGAGTGAAGGAGGCCTCTGTCTGGGGCGGGTGCAAAGGGGCGCCCGCTGGGCGAGCCGTGGACAGCTGGGGGTTCAGACTCCAGGGCACTGTGGTGAGGGGCAGAGAACCCCCCCCACTGGCTAAACCAAGGGCCGGAGGCCTCGGGGCTTCAGCCCGTGTCGCTAGAAGGCAGCCCCACTGCTGCTCAAGCCGCTCCCCAAGGCGGCCTTTCCCGGGGCTCAGTCCCCACCGCTGGCGGCCTGACACTCCCGGGTGCGGTGGGGAGAGCCAGGGCCCTCGCTGCACCCCCACGCTCAGGACTGGCCGGCGGGGCCAGGCGCTCGTCCTGACCCTGGGCACGGTCACCCGCAGTCCCAGTCCGCTCGGCCTCCCAAGCAAAACCCGAAGCCCTGGCCGCAAGAGAGGCGGACGTCGGGCGGCCACCGCACAGCGGGCCACTGAGTTCCGGGTCCCGCCTCCCCGGAACCCCGGAACCCCGGCTGCTGTGGAGGCGGAGCCGAGGGCCGTTGGCAGAAGCCCGGGCTCAGGCGCCGCGTCAAAGGGCAGAGACTGCGCTCAGGACACTCAGGCGGGCAGCGTGGTGGGCAGCAAGAGCCTCACTTTCCCTTTCGTCAAAACTGAAACTGCCCGTGTTGAAAGCGGGTTTGAGACGCAAGAAGCAGAGCTGCAGAGCAGCAAGGCCAACGGCATCCTGTAGACAAGGCCACCAGCTCCCGCCCACCTGCTCCCCCTCCCCCCAGCTCCCGCCCACCATCCCCCGCACCAGGACGCACACTGGCACGCTGCGTGTGGGCGCCTGCAGGCACGAGCCCCCCTCGCTGCAGTCAGGGACCCCGTTCAAGCCGGCATTTCTGCACACCTGCTTGACGTGGGCCTGGTTTATAAGGCTCCTAAGTCCCTTTCTCATGCTCTCAAATAACTCCGTGCTGTAGAGACTATTTCAGAGGGTGGGCGGGAGACGAGCCAACTTTTCGGAGATTGGAGTCATCTGGACACCAACTGGACATAAAGAACTTAGCAAACCATAAACCAGTCTCACCTGTAAACACGGATGCAAAGATGCTCAGTTAAACACTGTGAAGTCGAACTCAGCAAAAACCCCATAATGTGTGTGTAAAATAATACCTGTTCTCTGAAGACGAAGTGGGGTGAGAGTGGTACAGGGCAGCCCCAATATAAATGGGGTGCCTGTCTGGGTTCTCACCCATGTGCTTAAAAGGGACTTAAAAGACTCAACTGCAGACACACACAATAAAATTATAAAAGGGTTTATTTACAAAAAGGGAAGGGAAAAAGATAAAGAATAAATTGGTGACTGCGTCCTACCAGTTCCGCTGAGCTGGAATCTTATGGCCCACTCAAAAAAACTTGGCGACCCACCACCACGAGCAACAGCCCCCCTAAAGCTCACAGGTCTAGTTTTTAAATCCCCAAAACTATTTCTTAACTCCGCCCTCAGCCCTCAGCATCCCTCCCTCGGTGATGAAGCATTCTGGGATTCATAGTCCTCGGTGTCTTGGATCTCTCTGGCTTGAGGTGGGGTGGGGTCCTGGGACACTCCCCTTTCCTGAGGACCCCCCTCTTACAAGGGGAGCTCAAAAACCAGGACTGGAGGAGGCGTGAGCACCTAAGCTGGACAGAGATTGCCCGAAGGATGAGGACGTGCCGTGACCAAGGAGTGCTGCTGCTCGGGCGATGCTGAAGCTTCTGAGACGTGTGGGGGCCGCTGCACAAAGCGGACGCAGGTGTTATTCCAGGACAGACGCTTGTTCATCCAAGTTAGATAAGAGTCGACTTGGAAACTCAGTTATTGTTTCCTTCTTTCTTTTATAAGGCTGTTTTTGACTACAAATTAAATCTCTTTAATAGTACTAAGTCGTTTCATGTTTCCTATTATTCCCAAATACTTTTTAGAAATTTAAATTTTTTTTTCAAGAAAATTGCTTATTTTAAGCTATGTTTTCAAAATGGTTTCCCTAGAGTTGTTCTCTTTATGATTCTGGTATTTCTGCTGAACTTAAGATTGTGTCCTCCTTTTCACACATTTTCTTTCTTCATGAATATCTCTAGAGGATTATCTATTTTATTAATAAAAACTTTTTTTTTTAAATCTCTTTACTATTTTTCTTCCCTTCATTTCTCTGTATTCATTTTCTAACTTCTTGGATTGAGGCACGCCTAGCTTGTCAATTTGCACTCTTACCTTCTTACAAGTACATTTTAAGGCTATCCATTTGCCTATAATACTGTTATAGCTGCACCCACAAATTTAATTATGCTTTTGCCTTTGAATCTAAATATTTCAAATATCTATCATGTTTCATTCTCTGACCCTGAATTAACTTAGAACACTTTTGTTTGTTTTGTTGGGGGAGAGGTTGTCCTGAACAAACTCCACAAACAGGTTTTATGGACCCCATCCCCACCCCAGACAAAAGAGATCCAAGACACCAAGGACTACAAAATCCTAAAATGTCATCATCACCAAAGGGAGGACTGCTGGGAACTGAGAGTGGAGTTAAGCAGCCAAGCTTGATCTGTAACCAGATATGTGGGCCTTGGGGGCCCTCGGTTTTTTGCCGGCTTTCAGTGAGCTACTGGGGTTCAGCTCAGAAGTGGTAGGACACATTCACCAATTTCTCTCTCTTTCTCCCTGCGTTATTCATTTTTTCATTTCCCCTTTTTGTAAATAAACCTTTTATCCCTTTTTGTGTGCGCCTGCAGGTGAGTCTCACTACAGTGCACAGGCGAGGACCCACAATCAGGGCACCCCATTTCACCCCGTAACAGCTTGAGTATCCATATGTACAGATTTGGGGGTGGTGGGTACACAGGCCTGCCTCTCCGACCTCCCCTTCTACCAGGACACTTGTAGCCAGCCTCAGCCGGGGCCTGTACCTCAACGGCCTTCCTCGCTATTCCTGAAGCCACTCGGGGCTCTCCATGGCTGCTCCATCAGCTGAAATACACTTTCCCAAACAGGGGTGCCCAACTCACCCCCTCAGCTCCCCTGAGTGTCGGCTCATGCGTTATGTTCCCCGAGCCGCTCGCCCCGACGGGGTTTATGTCTCCTTTCCCACCAGCACTCTCGAGCCTGCTCTCGCCGCGTCTGTGTCTTCCCCTAACACACAGCATCTCACCCTGCAGGTTTCTTCCAGCGACGTGTTTATCGCAGCTCTTCCTCCCCGACACGAGGGCCTCTGCGCAGCCACCATTTCCTTCTGTTTTCACTGCTGTCCACTGGACGAGAAAGCTTGGCCTGTGTGCGTGCACCGGATACGCGCTGAACGGATTTGTAGGTTCATTTCCATGTGGTCAGAGAGTAGGTTTGATGGCGCTGACCCTGACCTTTCAGGACACGTGCTGCGCCCAGCGCGAGGCCAACATCTGAGGCTGACCCACACACCCGTCTTCCTGGGTCGAGGTGCCGCTTCTAACTTGGCCAGTGCTACTCAGGCCTTCCAGAGCTAACCCACCGGCGCGTTTCTGCTCGGCTCAGCCCTGCCTGCCGTCCAGCCGTCTCCACGTCTGACGCTCGTCTCCCGGGCTCCTCCCGTCCGCTGCCCTCGCACTCAGTGCTCCTTACTCAAGTGCACGGCAGAGCAGCCGCCCCGGCTCTGGACCGCGCGGCAAACCCTCTTGACCCTTTCCTGGAAACGCCTCGGGTCTGCTGGCTCCGTGACGGCTGCTTAGGGGCCTTTGCGCCTCGGAGGGGAGCCCGCTGCCCGCCGAGCTCGCGGTGACAGGCCCCTGCACACTCTGGCTTTCTTCTGCTTTCCCTGGCGTTACTTGGGGTCATTAGCTCCGTCCCTCGCCGCACGGCAGTGACTGAGGCGTGCACTCCCGCTCCCAGACCCGCTCAGGACCGGCTGTCCCCGGCTGAGGGCCGGAGCCGCAAATGCCGCTCTGCCAGGCTCCCTCCTGCTGTTCCTGTCAGATGTCCTCGCCCTCTCCCTCCAGCCCCACCACCTCACCCTCTTACTCATATTTTTCATTGATTCTATTTTTAAGGGCTCTGTTTTTCGTTCTAGAAGCTCCATATGGTCATTATTTAAATCTGCCTCTTCCCCATATTGCCTTGTTCTTTCCTTGTGGTTTCAGCTACTTCTTAGCTCTTTACTCACTTAAGGCGCATTTTTTATCATCTCTCTCCCAGTGTCCTAGTTCGTGTCCTCAGGATGCCCATAAAGAGCTCTCGGGTCCGCTGACCGCCCTGCACGGGCCGTTGCTTGCTGCTCCCGTATGTTTCTCGTTAGCTCGCTATCAACGGGGAGTGTTTCTTCTGTGGGGACGCTGTGTGGCTGCGCGCGGCTGCCTAAGCAAGACCGGATCTCGCCTAAGGGAAGGCGGAAGGAGCAACGGGGGCAGCGCCAGTGCTGATGAAGCACCCACCACACCCCTCCCGCCGAGCGCCCCGCGCCCCCAGCTGGCTCTGCCGGCTTTAGAGATGCTCCCACCTCCTCACTGACCTGACTCGCTGGTGCCCAGGCTTCAGGCAGGCTGCAAAAAGTAGCTAACAGACCACACGCTGTTGATCGTATGGCGAGAATCGGACTAGAACCGCACAAAACAGCACCGGGGATCAGCACAGAGACGCTTCCTGGCCGCCTCCAAGAGGCCCCGGCCGGCCTCAGTGTGGATGGTGCCGACAGGCCTGGAGAGGGTTCTCGGCAGAACACAGCCGGTGCGCTGAGCTCCCACCGCGTCCCCGAGAAGATACCTCACGTGGGCCCTGAGGGCTTTCCCCAGGCACGGGGAGGGCACTTCAGAGTGTGAGCTCGGCCGAAGCAGAGCGCACACCCGGAGCACGGAACCTGAGCCGGCGGCCGGCGTGTGTGGGGAGCAGTGGGGTGCCGCCAGCCTCCTCACCCAGGGATCTTCACGTTCCTGTCTGACTTAGCACGTCCCACGACAGGAGGCTCTGTCTGTTCTGCCTGAGTCAGCTGGGGACAGAGCCTGGTCGGGCCGTCTGTGTGGCACGGAGACCCGCACTCCCTCAGTCCTGCTTGGGGGGAAAGGGGTGTCCAGGAGCAGCAGGCCCAGACTCCACCAGAGCAGGGAGGCGGGCCAGGCAGCTGGGCCAGGCAAGCGTGACCGGGGCCCGGGCTGGCACGGTGCCGCCTGCTGTCCACACACACCGGCATGGCCCTCGTGTCTGCCCGTGCACATTTTACAGGGCAGTAAAAAAGTGCCAATTTTTACCTCAGAAGTGTCTGATTTCTTCTGATCAGTCTTGGAGGTTTGCAGATACCTCAAGAGGGGGCGAGGGCACGAGTTCTGTCCTGGACAACTGTGACCTGTGGCCTCTGACTCGAAGTGGACATGCCGCCTTCCCCAACCTCCCGCTACTCCGGCACATTCGGAAATCGCCAGAGCTTGCTTGCTTCGAGAAATTTGGGTCAATGATGACACATACTAGGTCATAAGGCAGTAAACCACCTGCACCCCAGAAACGTCTTCACATGTACATGTGGGGGTGTGTGAGCTTTTCCAAAGTGGTCGCTAACCCTCGAGACAAGAATGGCAGGCGGAACTCTGGGACACCAAACGCCTTGGGGCTTCTCCTTAATAAGCTTCCTGCAGACGAAGTGATTTGAATCAGTGTTTTCAGTGAAAATACAATTTCTTACTGTTGGCAAAACTAAATAAAATGACAATTAGAAAATAACATCCCCACGCTATTTCCAGACGTCTGTTCTATTATCCACAGACGACTGGTTTTCCAACGGGAGTTTGTGGTGTCCACTGAGTTTCATTTTGTAAAACGTAATTTTAGCTGTTTAACTAAAACACCAACGTCGCACCGGGAGGCGTGTCCGGGGGGGCCTCCCAGTCGGCCCAGCAGGGCTCAGCAGCGGCAGGAGGGGCTGTGGCGAGCGGTCAGCGGGCCCAGCCTCTGCGTCTTCATCTGCAACGTCCTCAGTCATGGGCACGGTGCAGACCTTTGCTTGTGTGGCCAATTGAGCTCACGTTTGCTTGCACCTTCGACTAGAGAGCCCCTGCCACCTCTGTGTCACCAAGAGGCACCTTGGGCGGCAGCGCAAGCCACTTAAAGTCCCCGCCTGGAACTCACTGGTGGGAAGCAGCCTTCTCTCTACACTGTTTTATTCAAGAACATAAACAATTGGAGTCCGGAGCTGACGCGGGCTAAGGAGCGACTCGGCCGTGGGGTGATGCTGTGCTGGGCGGGAGGCGGCAGGTTTTGGGCGAACGCTGCCACCGGCCACCTGCGTGACCGGGCGTCTTGCAAAACTTCCTGCTGTGCAGAGGGGAAGCTGGAAACGCGACTGCCGTGGCGTTCTCGCTCTGATTTTTTTGTTATCAAAACAGCGCTATGATTTTCAGTGTCTGATGTGAGTAAATATTATAAAATGAGACGTGTTAGGAAAACTTCACTTTTACCTGCTGTAGACATCGGGGTCACGAGCACCGCGTCACTCGGGACGCAGGGAGGAGCCGCCTGCCATCCCCGGGCTCTGGGCTCCCCAAGGGACCACGCAAAGGCCACACGCAGCGGCGTGGGGCTGTGCCGCCCCCTGCTGCCCCGGCCTGTCCACCGCCGCCTGGGCTCTGGGAAGTCGAGGCAGAGGCCGCAGGGGACAGGACGCAGCCGGCAGCGGCCGGAGACGGACGGGCTCTGAGCGACGCCGCGGTGCGTCACGGCGCCGGAGCAGCCGACGGCCCGACACAGGGACAGCAGCGTGACCCCGACAGCGTGGCCTTCCCGGCCCAAGAGCCGCCACCGCCGCTGCGGACCCCGGCGGGGCAGGAGCCGAGCGGGGCACGGCCGGGCCGCTTCAGGGCGCCCGACTCTTCCGCTAAGAGCGACTTGCCCTCCCTTGCTTCACACCGGGAGAGCGTCTGTTTCCTGCTGAGCTCCGCAAGTGGACGGGATCGCGCCCGACACTGCCCGCGGCTCAGCCGCTCAGTCGCGGGGCGAACGGAGAAGCCTGCGCGGGGCGGGCAGAAAACAAGGGCGCCCACCACAGGCCAGGCCCGAGTCAGCGAGGCCCCACTGGGCCGGCCGACGGCGCCGCTGGCGAGCCCCCCCGGCCGAGGTCGACGTGCCCCCAAAGCCAGCCCCGGCCCGCGAGGGTGGAGGCCCGAGAGGCGCGTCAGCGGGGCCCAGGCCGGAGCAAGGCAAGCCCTAGCCACAGGTATCCAACGAGAGCCGGACACAAGATGGGGAGCCCAGAGGAGGTGGGGCTGCAGGCGGGGGCGGTGCACCCCAAGACCCAGCACCAGGCAGCAGGAGAGAAGACGGAAAAGTTCCCAGAAGTTCCCCCGAGGCACCTCAATGCCAGCCTCGGGCTCCAGAGCCGCACAGCTGGGGCGCCTTGCGCGGCCTCGGGAGCTTGGAACTCCGGAACTCCGGACAGCGGGAGGGGACACCCCTCCCAGAGGGCCCCCCAGAGGGTCTGGGCCAGCCAGCCCGAGGCCGGGAGCTTGTCCCGAGAAAAGACGATGACCGAGCTGGGCCGTCATGAGCGTCACCAACTCTCACCCAGAGCGAGTCACGGAGTCTCACTCCGGACGCGGGGCGGGGCCCGGGGCGAGGGGGGCTCGCCCTGGACGCGGGCGGGCGGCGCTGGGCCGTGAGCCATTGCAGCCCCGGAGGGCACCCCGGGGGTCCGCTCAGCGGCTGTGGAGACGCCTCCGCACGGCCGGGCAGGTCAGCACGCTCCGCAGGCTGTGGCCAGAGGGGTTTTCTCCACTGGGGGTTACGGGTGCCGAGCTCTGGGACTTGGGGTGAGGGGACCCCAGACAGACCTCCTGAGCAAGATGAGGACAGCATTTCCATCTTGGGGGGAGGCTAGTTTGGGGAGTCAGCCCCCAGCTGAGTGAGGGGCATGTCCTGTTGAGGACATTGAGGGAGACACGGAATGGGCTGTCCCCCCAAGCAGGGTGGGGCCCTGATCCAGGCGGGACAGGTGGGGGTCAGGGCCCAGAGCACGGGGCGCCCCTGCCGGGAGCGGCGACATCGAGCCCGGGGCCTGCGCGGGGCGCAGCGCGCGGCGGGGCGGGCGCAGGGCTGTGCGCGGGGGAGCTGGGTCTGGGGCGGCGTGTGGGCCGAGGCGCCGCAGCGGGGCGGGTGCAGCCGGGGCCGGCCGCGTGCGTGGGCTCGCTGCGGCGGCGGGAGCGGCCTCTGCGCTGCCGGGAAGACGTCTCAAATCAGAACGCACCTGGGGGCTGCACGGGGACGGGTGGGGTCTCGGCGCAAACGAGGCTGTCAGCACACACGGGGGACAGATGCAAACGCAGACACGCATGTGCACGCGTGACGTACAGACGGAAAGAATGTTCTCGAAAAGGACAGGCATGCCACACGCCTTTCTCTGAAGGTGCAAGTACATCATGAAAGCTGTTTCGTATAGTTCCTATCACACTAGTGTAAGACTTTAAAAACTTACATATCATGTTTTAAACAAGCTATACTTCCACACTAATAAGATTAGATAAAAAGATAAAGATTTGTAAAGAAATTATCCATGTAGAATATTAACAGGCAGAAAATGGACTGTGAAGATAATAACTGTGGATTTCCACCAAAAAGAAATCAAATTAAGCTATTATTAGGGGAAAAAATAGGTAAAAGTAGTAGTGGTGAGGTAGCATTAACAGTGGTGGAGGGGGTGGTGGAGGGGGAGGTGACAGTGGTGATGGTTGTGCTGGAGATGGTGGTGGCTGTTAGTGGTGGTGATTGTGGTGGTGATGGTGGTGGTGGTGATGGTGGTGATGATGGTATAGATGGTGGTGATGATGGTGGTGGTGATGGTGGTG
>PVIJ01021650.1:0-18036 GCA_004024925.1 Scalopus aquaticus | reverse complement strand
TTTATTTTGATATAATCCCATCTGTTTATATTGTCTTTTACTTCCTTTGCTTTGAGGGATGTGTCTTTCAAGATTTTGCTGAGATGTATGTCATGTAGAGTTTTGCCTATGTTTTCTTCTATACATTTTATGGTTTCTGGTCTTACATCCAGGTCTTTTATCCATTTTGAGTTGACTTTTGTGCAGGGTGTGAGGTAGTCATTATGTACTTTATGTAGATAGGTGGACAGTTTGAGCTTGTCATTTCCTTCCTGCAGCATATTATTAGTAATTAACAACAACCAAACAACTCCACAGTCCTTATCAATGTCTTCATCTTTCATAAATGTTAGAGCTATTGTTGAGCCATTTCCTGCCCTTCTACTTGTACCTAGCCCCAATTTGAGAGACTGCAGAAATAGTTCTCAAAATTTGGCCCATCAGAAACTACTGACGAATTTGTTAAAAGCACAGGTTGCTGGCCCCACCGCAGTTTCTGATTTAATCTTACGTGGGGCACAGCCTAACCTCTGGCTGAATAAACATAAAACCTCACACTGCAGTCTTGTTTATCTTAATTTCATTTACTAGGTATATCACATATTAGACAGAGCGGCCCTAGGCAGCATAGTGAATAGCACCTGAAAGAGAAATAAAAGTGTCTTCTGTCTGCCTTATTATATTTCACTTTCCAAAAATTCATGCTTTATTTTTTAAACTGTCTTCATCGTTCAGTTCTTTTCATTTTTCACATCTGGAAATTTAAGATTCCATTCACCCATCTTCTCCAGAAGCATTCTTTTTTTATTTTTAGATTTATTTATTTATGCACAAAAGAGTTGGGGTGTAGGCCAGAGGTGTGGCGGTGGTGAGAGGATTCACCAGACACAGAGTGGGGAGCAGAACAGGCAGAGTGACTGAAATACACTGCTGAGGGGAGTGGCAGGCGAGTCAGGAGACGTCTGCTGCTCCTCATGGGAAGCTCTCTGGCCTGCAGTCGAACTTGAGTTGTGCTGCAGTGGCTGTGGATAGCTTCATAGTGCTGAGACTTAACCTGTTGCGCCACCAGGGAGGCCCCAGAAGCATTCTTCAGTTGGTCCCAATGTATATATCTTTACTGCTATGAAACTTTTGTTGAATAGATGATCAACACTTGTACTACCTATCCCTTAATAGTCCTCTAACCTATCTTATGTGGTCATTGTAACTCTCTGAGAACACAATGTCCTATCTGTGTGGTTTTTATTTTATGCCCTACTCCAAGCAATTAGTGTTCATTACTTAGTGTGCTGTTAACACTGTGTTGTAAACTGATTGTGCACCCCTACCCCCGCCTCCAAATTAATGTGCTGAAATCTTAAATCAAGTGTGATGGCATTAGGAGGTGGGGCCTTTGGGAGGTGATTAGGTGATAAGGGTAGAACCTTTCATGAAAGGAGATAGGGCCATGTAAGAAGAGACCAGGAAACGAGTGTCTGTTATGTGAGAATGCAACCCAAAGGAGGGCCCTCACCAGAACCTAACCATGTTAGCATCCTGATCTCAGCGCTCTAACCTCCAGGACTGTGAGAAATAAATCTCTGTTATTTGCAAGTCAGCCATTCTATGGTACTTTGTTATTAGTAGCCTCAGCTGACCAAAACACAAGGAGGAACCCTATGTTTGAGTAATTCCCTGTCCTTATCCAATTTTTCCCCTTTGCCTTCCAATCCTCATTCCCCACAAATTGACTGACAAGAACAAATCAAATCAAATATCCAGTAAGATGCTCATTACTTTTTTCTTTTCCATCTTTGTTTTACTTTATCTTCCCTACAACTTGAGCCTTGAATAAAAGCCTTTTTTAGGAACCTTACACTTTTTACAGGTTATTTAGTAAATATTGGCTGCCTACTTTTTGCAAAACACTGGTAGAAAGTGTCAAGGGTTGGCGATAGGGGTTGGGAGGAGAGGTATGAAAATAATATAACCACTGCCCTCGAAAGAATTCTGTTCAGGTTGGGAGGGTGATTTATGGAAATAAGTCATTAATGGAAATGAATACATGGGGGGAACAAGGAACTGTCACTTGTTGACTGAGTACAGTCCAATGGTATTTTGATATGTACCCATTTAAAATGATATTTTAGTTACCTAATTCAAGTAGGCATTGAGCATTGTTCTGATTGTATTTGCAAAGTCTTTTCTTGAATTAAACTTGCACAAATCAAATAGATTGAATTGTTAGCAAACTAAAAAGAGAAACTACATGAAAAGTCTTTTTAAAAGTTACTTTGGAAATCAGTTTATGAAAAAATAAACATGGAAAAGCAAAGGATAAAGAAATAATAACACTGATAGGTCATGTTAAAGAGTTGGGGAAAAAGACATACAAATTCAGGAAATTATGTGAATTCATATCTGCGCTTTAAAGAAAGCTCAGAGGAAGGTTATCTTGAAAGTTCACAGTTCCATATATGGGCTGTCTATTATGTACTATGTTTTGCTCAGTGACTTGTGTTTACACTGAATTTTATGGACTAATCACAGCTACTGTTACTCATTCTTACAGTACTGATTCTTAGCATTAAATGAAACTTGAAGTTTTATTAATTTCCCTGTGTGTGAGAGTATATGTATGTTTAACAAATTTTCTTGAAGTATAATTTTGTACCATATAATTCACCTGCTTTAAGGCCATAATCCAGTTATTTTAAACAGATTTTCAGCATTCCATTGTGTATATGTACCACATCTTCTTGATCCAGTCATCTATTTTTGGACATCTGGGTTGCTTCCTTTGCATTGTGAACAGTGCCGCAATGAACATACGGGTGCATGTATCCATTTGGATTAGTGTTTTTGTGTCCTTTGGGTAGATTCTCAAAAGTGGTATTGCTGGGATCTATGGAAGCTCCATGTTGAGCAGTTTGAGGAATCGCCATACAGCTTTCCATAGTGGTTGGACCAGTTCACATTCCCACCAGCAGTGTAGAAGAGTTCCTTTTTCTCCACATCCTTTCCAGCATTTGTTATTGCCTATATTTTTAATGTGTGCCATCCTCACTGGTGTGAGGTGCTATCTCATTGTGGTTTTGATTTGCATTTCCTTGATTATAAGTGATGTTGAACATTTTTTCATGTATCTGTTGGCCATTTGCTTTTCTTCTTTGGAGAAGTGCCTTTTTATGAGCTGCTTGATTCTATTCAGTTACTCTGTTTACTGGCAATGCAATTCAAGAATGGTATAATTACATCAAGATTTAGCTTAATTTTTAGTTCATAAGTGATTTAAAACTGAATTATTCATTTTTTTATCATCATCATTACCATGCCTTGTACAGTAGGTGGCGAAATTGCTTCACTCCCAAAATCAACTGGACACCTTAACTATGAAACCGAGAGGCAAACATTGAAGTGCATTTCAGGGGCCTAATTTGGTCAAAATTAAAACATTGGCCTTTCTTACCTCACAAAATCATGTGAATGACATCATTAAAACATGCAAAATGTTTAATATAGTCTACACCAAACTTTAATGAAAGTATTTTTGACTAATTTATTTTGTGAATGAATATTAATGAACCAAGTTGTGCTATTTTTTAAAAAGATTTATTTATTTATGCCTACAAGAATTGGGGTGTAGACCAGAGGTGTGTGGGGTGAGAGGATTCACCAGAGACGGAGTGGGGAACAGAACAGGCAGATTGACTGAAGTACACTGCTGAGGGCAGCAGCAGGTGAGGCAGGAGAGGTCTGCTGTGCCATGTGGGAAGCTCCCTGGCCGGCGATCAAACATGTGCTACAGTGGCTCTGGTGGCTCTGGATAGCTTCATAGTGCTGCAACTTACCCCGTTGAGCCACCAGGGAGGCACCATTGTACTATTTTTAAAATTAATATTTGCTTAATCATCATGAGAATGTAATAAAATATCTCCTTTTTAGATTTAATGTAAGTATGGTGTTTATTTTTACTTACTTTCTTATGTACTGGCCATTTGACAACATTTGTTATACCTACTATGACCAGGCCACATGAATTTTTACAGAGGTACAAAGAGAAAAGTAGTCATCTGCAAGAGCACCAAAGACAGGTTAAATCTCAAAACACCTTTAAGGTTAAACACATTGCTTTAAGGCCATCTGTGGTCACATTTGTAATGCTATAGTGATTTTTAAATTATCCTAAAATTTACCTCTTTTAGCTTTAAAGGGTGTAGTTTGATTTTAGCTTTCAGAATGTACTCTGTATTTATAGTCAGCTATAGTCTCCTAAGAGCCTATTTTTCTAAGTCTTTTTCTAAAATGAAGATTTATTTAAAAAAATAATTATCTCCTGTCCTATGTGGGTTTCCTTTTTCCATAATCACTGTAGTCTGACTTGACGTGAAATATTCCAGGTAGCGATAAGATACGGTTTTATACCAGGTGGGATTATATTTCCATTTTCGGTTTTCCAATAATTTCCTGAGGATACTGACATAATTGCTTTAAGAAACCAACTTCAAAATTCTAATATCTAAGCCTTTGTTAGACTTTCTTGGCTTAATTAATAACTGCCTTGTAACCGGTTATTTATTCATGCAGCCATATCTCACATGAAGTAGCAAGTATCGCATGAAATTAAATAAATTGCTTTATTCGTCTAAATAACCTATATTTTTAGAGTCTTAATCCACTATAGGACTGGCTGCAGCAACCCCATGTTATATTGTTTAATATTGTTATATCTTTCAGAGTGGCTATCTTTATACATTTAAACCTGCAGCCATTACTCAGGAATAGTCTCTAGCATCTTTACTCTTTCCTGTAGTGGATTAAGTCTCCCATACAGGTTATTTAGAAGAATAGGGCAATTTATTTAATTTCATGTGCCTCTCTTCAGGGAGTCCGAGAGATCGAAATCAAGCACAAGTAAAAGATCCTCTGAGAGTAAAAAATAATCTCATGGGTTTTAATGTAACAGAGCATAAAAGACCATTGAAGTGATTTTGATTCTTCATTTGAGCTAGCCTTTGAGCGCTGGCCCAAAATTGGTATTGTGTCTAAGAGGAATATCTATTGTTATCTGCAAAGCTTTTATAATGCTTCTCCCTTTTCTAATGACATATCTGCATGAGGCCAGATTTTCCTGAACCAAAACAATATACTTACAATATATTGAATGCAGAAATTGATATCAGAATATTGCTATCTTCTCTTAAAACAGATATTAAAGAGATTTACAAAAAATGAAATAATGATATTCTTTTCACTAAACTTACATGGAATATATTTTTCATAAAATTGTTATTCATGATAACACATAATGTGTGTATTATTTTTTAATAATTCATAAATCTTTTCAAAGCTTGTCAGTTTTAATTTCAAATATGGTAAATATCAATAGCTATAACCTCTATGAAAGAAAACTCTTCGGAGACCTCAATAATTCTTCTAAGAACAAGCAAATGACACCAAAATTTTGAGGACCACTGATAGAAAAGAATGACAGTAGATAAAACGGGAAAGGCAATGAAGAGCTATGAAGAGCCAAGCTGTGAAGTAACATGACTTGCAGGTTAAAATAGCAATTTTTTTAAGTCATGGAGATAATAGAGTTTTGAATAAAAGAACACTTTAGGTTGATAACTCTGGAATATATATTTCTGTGTTTGAGACAGTTTGAAAGATGTCCTTTTGGCAGAGGGGAGGCAGTGTCTGAAAAGGTGACATGGGGCAGGAAACTCATGGAAAATCCTAAATGCAAGATAATCAAGATCTTAATGAGGGATAAAGAAATTAAAATAATAGTATTTGCTAAAATGTATTGAGTGTTTACTATATGCCAGGCATGTGCGAAACACTTGATACGGATTATCTTAATATCTTCTCAACAGTCTTCTAAAAGTTCATTTTATAAATTTCATTTTATTTTTTTCATTTTTTTAAAAAGATTTATTTATTTATGCATACAAGCTTGGGTACAGGCCAGAGGAGTGGGGTGGTGAGAGGGTTCACTAGAGACAGAGTGGGGAGCAGAACAGGCAGATCGATTGATCTGGAAACACACTGCTGAGAAGAGCAGCGGGCGAGGCAGAAGAGGTCTGGACGCCGTGTGGGCATCTCCCCAGCCTGGCGTCGAACCAGCGTCGCCGCTGCCGACAGCTCCACAGCACAGCGCTTAACCGCTGCACCACCAGGGAGGCCCTATTTTTTTCATATTTTAAAAGGACAGGTTTATTAGGGAAAGGAGAGAAAGAGAGACAGGTGGGTAGGAGAGCTGCTGCTTATAAATTACATTTTAAATACGAGATTGCTAAAGAGGTTTAAACCCAGGCAATCTGACTGCAAAGCTAGAATGAAGATTCAGTGCAGTATAAAGAATCCATTTCAGGCATTGGGTGAGTGTGACAGATGCTCCTCATCCCCTTAGTGGGCAGTGTACCCATCTCCAGCCACTTAAGTATTGACTATTATTGGCTCACAAATGTACTCTTTGGGGGAGAATTGCCCTTGGCTGAGAAGAGGTGATTAGAGGACCTGGGAGGTTGCGGGCAGTGGCCCGTGACCAGTAAGTTGTGCTGGTGTATAATAGCCTAGCCCTCTTGCCACAAATCAGGAAAACCTCTGTGGTAAATGTTCCTCACTTCCTTGACACTCCAGGGCACCCTATAGGGTCAGGGGAGGTTAGGCTAACCTCTCTTTAAATTAGACCTTTACCTGGCTTCTCCCCTCCCCTTTCCTATTACCTTTGTCCTCTTATAGCATCTTGGGAAAGCATTCTCTCAATCAATTACATGTGGGTCCTTATCTCAGGCTCTGCTTCTGGGAACCTGAGGCACTAAGGAAATTTGTTTTAAAAAACCTGCTGGAATTCCAATGGTTTTGTGGGTCTCAGATTATAACTGTTTGAAATGGCACGGTAATATGTATGGTGCACATTAACTTTTTTGACAACTGATATCTCAAGAACTTAGTAACATTAAGACATCAAATGCATTCATTCCAAAACACAACTCCAGTAGAACCCTCAGTATTTTTTTTCTGATTGAATCATTGTTGGTATTTTACTCATCCCTTAGCAGAACAGAATCACCTTGAGGACAGGAACCTCCATGCTTAATTCATCTTTATATTGTCCCCAGCACCAAGCATTGTATATTGTACTTAGGAGATAAATCAGTGTATGTATTTTTAAAAAGAAAAAACCTGAGAGTTTATTAAATTATTTTACTCTCTTTATGCTGAAGATTATTCCCCCTGAGACTTGATACAGTTATTCTCTTTCATGTGCATGAGACTCATTTGTGGTACTTTGATAAAGTGCAGTTCAAATGGTCCCCTTTCTCCTATGCTCCTAGTTGTGATTTTGATTCTGTAGAGCTAAGCTAGGAATGCAAGGTTAGGAATTGTTAGCACTACTACTAGAGATTTTAATGCACAAGGTCATTGGACCACATTTTGAGAAACACTGCTTAAAAATACTTAAACATGACATGAAACTGCCTATTAAACAAACAAGATTTGAGAGCTAAAGGGCATAATCTCTCACGATTATGAACATTATCTCTTATCCATGACTATCATAAGAAGTACTCATCATTTTAGAGATCTTGGAACATTTTCAGATTTGCAAAGTTTCATTGAGATTATTTCATTAGAAAACATAAGAACAATGAAAAAATAATGTTTCTGATAAGTTTGGTATTAAATATATTTCCAACATCCTAAACAGACTATCATTAGATGCTTTCTAACATGCTATTAGTGACTCCTAGGGACTTTGGTTATCCCACCACACATTAACCACAATGATTTGTACAGCCTTCAGGCAATTCACCTTTTTATTCTTCAAAACAAAAATATATTCATTAATGCTTTTGAAGTGTCTCTGAGGTATATGACCTCTGCCACCTAAAAAGCACTATTAAAGTAATGTCTGTTCTGGGAAATTGTTGCCGCAACATTATAAATCTGTCCATGATCATGATGACCATAAAATAGCCAGAAGTTCTGAGATGTCTCAGAGAGATTAGTTTTCCACACTGAGAGTCAGTGATTTACAGTAACCTATACTGTAAGAGACATCTGAAAGGCTTATGACAGAATCAGCCCCAGCTTATTCACAATCTTCCTTGCCTTCAGGAACAACCCTAAAAAGGTTGCCAGGCATAGCATTGCTACCAGAGGAAAGCACTTTTACTTTCTCATCAATGAATGTGTGATGATAGCATGCCAGGACATATTTTACTTCTGTCAGTTGTCACTAAATTTTAAGTGTTTGCTTAGCTAACATTTCTTCCTAAAACATAACTGTAACTTAAGGTATGGTAACATTTCTCTCTTGATGTAGTCATAACCTCCTGACAGACTGAAACTCCCGCAGGTAACAAAATATGAAAAGTACCTGAGAGCTCTGTAGAATGAACAAAAGGCAACACAATTTAGAGAAAAATTAAAATTTGGAGGATATGATCAGCATGGGGTGAATATTCTGGGTTTTGTTTGTTTTATTGTTCAGGTGGATCCTGCAGATGAAGCATGACATGACCTACTAAGACTGTGATAGAAAGTCAGCCATCTTTCTATCATGAGAAGTCAGGGAAAAAATCTTGGGATATCCAGGGCTTCCAGAGAGTGTGATAGAAAAACAAGAAAAGAGAAGCCTAAGAAGAGTGACCTTACATTCCTATGTATAAATTTGTCTAAGGCTGACCTCTAAACAAAACTTACAGAAGGGAGACTACAAGAAGTTCACCTGAATTAAAAGATCTAAAGTGAAATTTGAGCTCTACCCACCTCAGGCAAGAAAGAACTTGCAGTTTAAGTCTAGCCAACCAGCTAGAATAAAGCCTCAATTTTCTTTGGAAAAATATGAAAAAATCCAGAGTGCATAATCTACAATATATATTTACAAAATCCAGAATACAATCCAAATTTTCTTATCAAACAATTCAAGAAATTTAAGAAGAAATATTATCGTTAAAGGCCAATCCTAGATGACCCATTGATATCTAAGTGTGAATTCATTTGTCAGAAGTTCTCTAACAGAGAAAGAAAGGGCAGCATGAAGTCTAAAATGAATGTGAGCTAAAGGGGGTATAGACAATAAAGAGTGAATGGGAATCAGGAAGCAAGTGTGGAAATGACAGCAAAACACAAACTTCACTATTTACTTGCTTAAACCCTATTGTCATATTCTACTTTTCAGTACTGCTTTCTCTCTCCTAATAATTGCCATGAACATATGGCAGATGAAATCAATTAAAGGATATTTAATTTGGGAAAATAAAGGTGGGCTGCTAGGATATAGGAATATCCAGATACTGTTGTTTGCAAATTTTTGGATACTGTTTTATGTTTAATCATGTAGTATACCAGTGTTCTCAGTGAAAACAATTCCTGGTCTTTACTAAAAAATTATCCAAAGTTTTTCTTTTTTATGGAGAAATCGCTTCCTGATTTGAAGCACTCAATATGAAGCAGTAAGCAATTTTTGTGATTAGATAATAATCATAGTGAATTTTTCACATGATACACTGTGACCTTAACAAGGAATCTTCATTTAAGACCCTCAAAAGATACTACTCCTGACAGATGAAGGAGTTCTCATTATAGACTCATAAATCTGTGTATAGCCTGCCCCCCTAAAGCAAGTTGTTTTCTTCCATATATACTTATGTTCTCCAAATCATTGGTGAATTGATTTCCATTTTACAATTTTTTTTAAAGATTTATTTATGCAGACAAGAACTGGGGTGTAGGTCAGAGGTATGGGGGTGGTGAGAGGTTCACCAGAGACAGAGTAGGAAGCAGAATAGGCAGAACGACTGAAGTACACTGCTGAGGGGAACAGCGGGCAAGGCAGGAGAGGTCTGCTGTGCCATGTGGGAAGCTCCCTGGCTGGGGATATAACTTGTGTTGCAGTGGCTCTGGATAGTTTCATAGTGCTGTGCTTAACCCGTTGCGCCACAAGGGAGGCCCCCCATTTTACGATTTTATTTTAAAATATCAAGCCTGCATTATAACATAGCTAGATGTGAAAAATTAGACCAGGTTTGTCATAAAATGTAATCTTGAAGTTCCATATTTATGTCACCAGTAGTGTATGATAGTTCTATTGTCATCACATCCTTATCAACTCTTTTCATTGTCTTTTTGATTATTGCCATTTTAGTGGGTGTGAAGTGCTATTGCAATATGGTTTTGATTTGCATTTCTATGCTGACTAATGATGAGCATGTTTTCATATGCTTATTGATCATTTATAATATCTTCTTTGGAGAAAGGTCTGTTCAGATCTTTTGCCCATTTTTAAATTGGGTTATTTGCCTTTTTATTATTGAGTGGTAGGGTTACTTTATATATTATTGGTACAAGTCCTTATTCCAATAATATATGAATTCCTAATATTTTTCTCCTACTCTGTGATTTTCTGTGAGTTGTTTTTTTCACTTTCTTGATAGTGTTGATATTTTTAATATTGATGAAATTAAATTTATCTATGTTGTTGTTGCTTGCATTTTGGTATCATATTTAAGGCAACATTACCGAAATCAATGTAAAAATTTACTCTTATCTTCTAATATTTTATTATTTTAGCGCCTACATTTTGGTCTTCAAAAACATTTTAAGCCGACTTATTTATATGGGATGAGGTAGAGGAAAAAAAGTGTTATTTTTTTCATGTGGCTATTGGTTGTTCCAGTAGTCTTTGTTGAAAAAACTATTCTTTTCACATTGAATTGGTTTGGCATCCTTGTAGAAAATCAATTATCTATAAATGTGAGTGTTTATGTTTGGATTGTCAATTTTGTTCCATTGATCTAAATGTCTATCCTTATGCCAGCAACATGCTTTCTTGGTTACTGTTGCTTTACAATAAACTTTGAAATTGGAAATGAGTCCTCCAACTTTATTATTTTCAGATTGTTCTAGCTATTTTGGGTTCCTTAAAGTTCTATGTGAATTTTAGGACAAACTTGTCAATTTGTACAAAAAAGTCATCTTGTATTCTGATAGTAATTGCATTAAGTCCATCGGTAAATTTGGAGATTATTTCCATCTTAACACTATTGTCTCCTAATTCACAAACATGAATTGTCTTTCCATTTATTTAAATTTTAAATTTTTTTCAACAAAGTTTCATAGTTTTCAGAATGTTTTTCACTTGTTAAATGCTTTTCTAAATTTTTAATACTTTTTGATGCTAATGTAAATTGAGTTTTCTTGATTTTATTCTCAGATTATTTATTGCAAGTATGTAGAAATACAGTTGATTTTTATATATTGATTTTGTATTCCATAACCTTGATGGATTAATTTATCAAATGTAAGTTTTTTAGTGGCTTCTTTTAGGACTTTATATACATAGTATCTTATCATCTGTGAATAGAGTTAGTTTTACTTTTTCAATCTTCCCTGACTAGACCCTCCAGTACCATGTTGTATAAAATTGACAAGAGGGAATATCCTTGCCTTCTTCCTATGCAGAAAGCATCTAATCTTTTACCATTAAATATGAATTTAGGTGAGGGTTTCTTATGATGACGTTTGTGATTAAGGAAGTTCCATTCTATTACTAGTTTGTTGAATGTTTTCACCATTAAACAATGTTAGAAGTTTCCAAATAACTTTTTTGTGTTTATTTAAATGATAATTTTTTTCCTTTGTACTATCTATATGATATAGTACATCTATTAAGTTTCATATGTTGAACCAACCTTGCATCCTAGAATAAATCATGGAATGATCTTGGTATATAATCTTTTCTATATGCTGCTGGGTTCAATTATATAGCAGTTTATTGAGAATTTTTTTCTACGATATTGGAAAATATATTACACTATTATACATTTTAGAACTATATATGACTTATAGATAATAACAAAATAATTGCGGGGTATATGTATTTACATGTAAAATATAAATTATATACACATAATTATCTATTGGATGTAATTATAACAATTATAAAATAATATTTATACACTTATAAATATGTAGCAATTGTGTATACAAAATTGCTTTAAATTATTTTTTAAAGATTTATTTTTTTATGCATACAAGAACTGGGGTGTAAGGCCAGTGGTATAGGGGAGCAGTGAGAGGATTCACCGAAGACAGAGTGGGGAGCAGCGGGCAAATCAGGAGAAGTCTGCTGCACCATGTGGGAATCTCCCTGGCGGGGATCGAACTCATGCTGTAGTGGCTGTGGATAGCACTTAACTCCTTGTGCCACCAGGGAGGCCCCACCTTTAAATTATTTATAAGAAGAAAGATAAAAACACATTAAAAAAATATTGTATGTTTATTACAAGACTTAAGTATATAGTATAGTTCTTTCACTACCACTATTACCACTATATTCGCTCAGAAAAGAATGCTTTTAATATTTTATGGTATTTTCTTTAACTTTCCTATTGAGAGTTCAGAAAAATATTCAGGCATACTTACTTTTAGATTATTATGGTTTGATTATTTCTACCATTAACTCTCACCCTTAGAATCCATTCTGGTGTTTAGTAAGAAGTAATGACTTTTTCCTCAAACTGCTAAGCAGCTATTCCAGATAATAAATCAAGTAACTCTTTCACCATATAATAAAGTATTATGTGTAAAAAGACATGTTTCCCCATCATATTATTTATGGTAGACATCTCAGGTTTCTTCAGTTTCTTTTAAGAAACTGCTCTCTCTACTTTTCACCAAGCTCTATTAGCAGCCAAACTTTTTTAAATTTAAATTTAATTATTTTTTATATCATTGTTCATTTTTGTACAGTATTTGATTTCTCCCCTCAGGTGTAGTCTCCATAGTTCTTCCACCATCATAGCATCCATGAACCATCACCATAGTCCCTTGTGCTTTCTTCCCCTGTTCTGCCTCTCTCCCTACCCTCTGCTTACTGTATGCCCAGCTCTATGGTCCAGCTTGCAAGTTTTCTCTTTTTCCTTTCTTTGGTTTCTCTGTATTCCAAATGTAAGTGATACCATCCAATATTTACCTTTATTTCTTTTGACTTATGCCACTTAGCATAATCCCTTCCATCCATGTTGCTGCAAATGGCATGAGTTTATCTTTTTTGATCCCTGAGTAATATTTCATTGTATATGTATACCACATTTTCTTGATCCATTTATCCTACATACATATCTTTAGCTGATTGTGTCTAAAATGCCTAACTATCAGATCAACTTCTACATCTAATAATTAGAGATTAATTTGGAACAATTTTTCTCTTGAGGACAATTTTAAATACTGGGGAACTGCCAAAACCAAAAATAAATAAAGAGATCTGAAAAAAAAATTGCTTGAAGATATTAATGATCAAATAAAGACTTTTAGTACAATGTCTGAGAGAAGATAAAAATTCAAAAAGGTAAGCTTGTTACTTATGGTGACTTTTTCCTGGAAACATTTGTCAATTAAAGAAAAGAAAACACTAATCTGATCAGTACTTTTAATAGCATCAGGATCTGGGATTATGAAAGAGTACAAGAACCACAGGAGAGGGATAGCCATGACAAACCTTCCTCATGTTTGAGTTGACATCTCAAAGAGCTGACCCTGGAAAAACTAGTAAACAGGAAATAGATCAGTCCTCACAGGGACTGGATTTAATATTATCTCACCTCCAGAATTTAATTACGTTTATTCCAGAATGCTAGTGTACTAGAGCTTGACAAAAAAACAAACGACAAACCAAACAAACAAACAAAAACCCAAATTCATCATACTGTGTGATTGTAGTATTCTAGGCATCAAATTATTTCTATACCTATTTTCAAGTGTAATGTCTACCACACACTCTTTAATAACCAAGTAATCAAAGATACAGGACAACATAATTTAGAACCAGCAGACACAGTAAACAAAAGAAACAGGTCTTCAGAGTCCATTAGAGTTATAAGAAATAGAATTTAAGTATACTTGCCATGTTAAGATGGTAAAAGACAAGATTGAGATTTAGGAGGTATGGAACATAAAAATGTTACCAAATAGAATTCTAGAAATGAAAAATGAACAACTGAAAATTTAAACTCAAATTAAATACATTAGAATAAAAGAAACTATGGCAAATGAAGGACATAAAATCAAAAGGATAGAAATTATAGGTGAAAGACTAACAGTGATAGAAGATAAAGTATGAAAAAACATAGATATAATTGAAATCCAGATAAAGAGGAGAGAGTAAGAAGAAACAAAGTCTGAAGAAAAAGTAGCTGAGTTGTCCAAAAACCGATGAAAGATAAATTAAAAATTTGAGACGCCTATAAACTCTGAACAGAATAAATTAAAAAAAGTTTACACCTAGATCCATCATAGAAAAATTTATAAACAGGAGAGCTAAGGAGAAAATTAAAAATCAGCTAAGAGTGTAGTAAAAGTAGCCATAGGAAAGGAAGAGATTGCTTTCAAATAAGAAATAATTAGACTAAGAGCCAACAATTAACTTTTCAGCAGTAACAATAGAAGCCAGAAGACAATGGTATGATAACTTCAAGTCACTGAAAACAGCAGCAACCAAACTTGAGATCCATACACAGTAAAACTATTCAATAATGAAGGGAAATAAGGACATTTTCAGACAGAAAAAAAACAAACAAACCCAACCAAGTGAATTAATCATTTGCATATCTACACTGAAGGGAAAACCAGAGAAAAAAATTCTCATTTGGAGGTGTAGATAGGAATGAAAGCAGTAAGTTTTAAACATTTAGGTAAATCTAAATGAGTAAAGTATAGACAGTAATAATAACTACTTTTATTTTTAAAATATGGAGAAAAATAAATAGTATAGTAAGAGAAAAAAATATTGTTAAAGTGTTCTAAAACTCCAGCATTTTCTGGAAAGACAGTAAAAGCACCAGTAAACATCAGATTTTGATAAATCACAAATGCATGTTGTAATAATTTTGGTAACCACCAGAAGTCTATTAAAATAGTAAATTACTCCCCAGCTAATCATGGGTCAAGGAAAGGGTGATTAAGTTCACCTTATAATTGGAAATTTAACTAAGCAAGAGAAATTTTAGTAAAATATATACTTCAGAAAATATGGCCTCAATTTAGGTAAACAAAATTTGAATAACTGGCATTTATTTAGGATTCTAGCTTTCATTTATGGCTGTTTTACCTTTTCATTATAATTTCTAAGGAGCCAATTGTATCCCAAATGATGTGTGTAAAAATGTTAAATTTAATACATTTTATTCTTAACCAAAAATAAAATGGAATTAAACATGTGCAAAATAACTGAATGCCAAGGAACTAGTTCTATGGTCAGCTCATTTACACTGAATTAGTAATTTGTTCAAACAGTCTGCAATTTATGTTAATTAAAGAAAAATTATCTTATGTTATATATTTACATAATGACATAAATAGCTTATTCTCTTTTCTGTAAATGTTATTGTCTTAAGTTTCAATTCTTTTCTGTTATTAGCCTCAGTGTAATTCCATATAGGCTGTCATTTTCATTATATTTTTGCTATTACTATATAATTGAGAGAATTTATTCAACATAAAAGTTAAGTAAATATTGAAAACAGATTTGATTTTCTTGACTTCACCAAACTATGTTATACTCTGCATAAAATGATAGGACAAACATTGTATTTACTTCTTAAATATAAATGAGCTCTAATGATTTAAAACTTCTCTTTTTAATGTAATTATGCTTCTGCTAATGTTTCAGAATGAAGGTCAAGGCTGCAAAATATTTATAGAATGTGGTGTTCTTTTTTCCTCCTATATTTCAGAGATTGAACAGTGACCCGGTTATAAGTACTTATTCTGAATCTCTAACCAATTTTATGTGCATACTTTAAAGTTCCCATTGCTGGTTAGGATGATCTGGAGAAAGGGAACATTTTATTTGTTTTCTATATATCCTACATTCATCAAACAATTGTCAATTCTCTTCAATAAAGCCCTAAATTTCAGTTCCATCTGGTTATGACTGCTTTTCAACTCAAGTTGCTTCTCTGGGCTTTTCAGTTTTCCTCTTAGTAACTTATTCATGTCCATAAAGTGTTTTAGAGTCATTTGACCTCTTGGTAGGAAAGAGTCTCTGCAAATCCAAAGTATTTTTATTATCTTTCATTGGAATACTCTGATCTAAAGTTTTTGGCTGAAAGAAACCCAAGTGTTTCCCTAAGCATATTAAGGACTTTGCATTAAGTTCAGGCTAATCTCAAAGCATGTGTGGAACCCAGCAGCTTCTCTAAGTACAGTGAGTCTATGGTGTTTGTCACCTTATTGGTCATTGTTTCCTGAACTTGTTGCCTCTAAGAGGCTAATTTTCCATTGTTCCTCAACTAACATTTGTTTCTGCTCTCATGTCATTTTTCCACCCAATATTTTGTTGTCTGTTGTAAGTCAGAAGGGCATCTGTAATAGTACACTTAGCTTATCCCACTAGGGACTTTAGGCCTAGCTAAAGTACCAAGGTAATGCTGAAAGTAGCAAAATCAAAACATGAGTAGTTGCTAACAGCTATCAGTGTTTTTGTGCCCAAAGATGTAGGTGACTGCTATCTAAGCAATGAAAAGGTCAAGCTTTAAGAAATAAACTTGTGGAAATAGGAGGTGAAGTAAATGCTGAAAATAGATCAATGCAAATAATACACATCTTGGCCTCCCTGGTGGTGCAATGGGTTAAGTGCAGCACTATGAACCTATCCAGAGCTACTGTAGCACGAGTTCGATACCTGGCCAGGGAGATTCTCACATGGCACACTGGATCTCTCCTGCCTGCTTCGCCCACTGCTCCCCTCAGCAGTGTACTTCAATCTATCTGCCTGTTATGCTCCCTACTCTGTCTCTGGTGAATCCTCTCGCCATTCCACGCCTCTGGCCTACACCCCAGCTTATATGCATAAATAAATAAATCTTAAAAAAAAAGATATATGTATATCTTGAAAATGCATTCTATAGCCACAGTCAAAAGAATCTTTAAGGGCCTCCCTGGTGGCACAGCGGCTAAGTGCTGCGCTGTGGAGCTGTCGGCAGCAGCGATGCGAGTTCGATGCCCAGCCAGGGAGATTCCCACATGGTGCGGCAGACCTCTCCTGACTCTCCTGCCTCTCCCGTTGCTCCCCTCAGCAGTGTATTTCCGTCAATCTGCCTGTGCTGCTCCCCACTCTGTCTCTGGTGAACCCTCTTGCCACCTCACGCCTCTGGCCTGTACCCCAGCTTGTATGCATAAATAAATAAATCTTTAAAATAATAATAAAATAAATGTTAAAAAAAAGAATTGACTTTAAAAAAATCTTTAATAATAACTGATTTAAAAACTGATTTTTTTCCCAGCAAAAAGAGAGGATGTCAAAGGGTCAGATAATAAAGTCACTGAAATGATACTATAAAGAACACAAATGCAGAAAAAACAGAATCGACATTAAGTCTAGGGAAGATCGGATTTGTGCCCTATGAGTATATAGACCACATAAAAATCAGTCCTAAAAGTGGTGCTATAGCTTTGATTTTGATGTTTAATATTAGAGAGTGTCAGGATAAGAAATATTACATGTTCAACTTAAGGATCAGGCCTGGAAAAGTATTCTAATAATCTTTTTTAAAGATTTATTTATTTATGCAGACAAGAACTGGGGTATAGGCCAGAGGTGTGGGTGGTGAGAGGATTCACTAGAGATAGAGTGGGGAGCAGAACAGGCAGATCCACTGAAGAACACTGCTGAGGGGAGCAGTGGGCGAGGCAGGAGATGTCTGCTGTGCCATGTGGGAATCTCCCTGGCTGGGATCAAACTCGTGCAGCTGCAGTGGCTGCTTATAGTTTTGTAGGCTGAGACTTAACCCCTCATGCCATTAGGGAGGCCCTTCTAGTAATGTAACTAGAAAGGAAGTAGACTTTAAGGAAATAAAAAGCAGAATCAGAGTGACGTCATCAACATGGCGGTGAAGGGACGCTAGTATCAACTCTCCCAAAAGACAAGCCGCCTATAAAGAGACATCAGCCAAACCCAGAGAAGATCCAGAAACGCTACATAAATCTAACACCCTCACGGGTGAGTAGAACTTGGAAAGAAGCTAAAAAGACTGACCAAGGAGAAGAAAGAACCACCAGATCCCC
>PVIJ01021649.1:0-18035 GCA_004024925.1 Scalopus aquaticus | reverse complement strand
GGCCCTCAGTGGTCTCAGCTGCGCAGTGGGCGAGTCCATTCGCTTCAGCCCACCCCTGCTTGACTCGTTTGTCCAGAAAAGTTGGTGGATTTTAGTTTGTAGACAAAGTCTTGAAGTTTCGGCCTGGTTAAGGTATTTTTGCCTGTTGTACCTTCCACCCCGCTCCCCCAGTCTCCCCCGCCCCACGCCCGTACAGGTTTTAGACCTGGTGACCCGTAGTGGGCTCGGAATTCAGGTTGTTCGCTGCTTTTTCCGCTGTTGGTGAAGAATTAGCTGACGGTGACACGTTTCGCTGTGCGTCTTGCTTCCCTTCCCAAAGGGTAGAAGAGCAACTTCACAACTTCACGGAAACACTGTACATGATTTTTTTCCCCCCAAAAAATAGCAGTTAAGTCGTTTGATGGGTAGTCTGTGACTGAAAGGAAAATACCAAATTTCCATTTCCGGTTAATATGACACCGTAGGTTAAGTCCTAAAGCTCTCCAGACCTGCATCTCTCAAGTCAAGTTTATATCTGACTCTAGAGTAGGGCCAAGCATGTCAGTGGTGGAGGAAATGTGAAAATATGCCTTATGGGTATTGGTAACTTTACCCCATCATTTATTTTCCTGCCTTCATTAATTCAACAGGAATTTTGTTTTGTGGTCCCTAGCCATGGCAGATGTTCGACACCCAAATAAAATTGGGGAGAAAGGCCAAGCAGCAATCCTCAGGGAATTATTAGATATCTGAGGGGGAGGAAAAGTGCTATCCTTCAGGTTTCTGATCACCTAATGTGGCTTTTCAATTGAAAAATGTTGATTGAATTCACTATGCCTCCTCCTTCAAGTTCTTTTGAAATTACCATCTAGTAACTGCCTACATGCCAGTGTTACCTCTAATCTCGAGCATAATAATATTTCCTGAACACATGGTGTTGCAAAGTGCTCTGCAGCCTACTAATACCAGATATGGTTGTAAATGTCAAATCTCCTTATAAATATTTATGCCTTATGTATCATAAATGAGGGGCAAACACAGTTGATTTGGGTAAGGAAGTCTTGTTTTCTTGAAAGAAAATGGATCATGATACCATAAATATTCAGCTCCCAATTGGCTTCTTGTCCATAGTCTGTTCAAGTTAGTAGTCACTGTTTCATTCAAAACTGAAGGAGGTGTCCCTTTAAGACAAATAATAAAGTAGCCATAAAAGAAAGGAAAGGAATATAGTAAAACATGAGAGAATGAGCTAGATTGAGAAACTGAGAAAGGTATATAAATATCTGGGCAAACTAGGCACATGGATCCAGCAGCAAAATAAACTGGCAGATTGGTCAAGGGAAACTGGAGACACAACCCAAAGAAGGAAGCCAGAAAGAGCTGCTACCCAAACTGAATTTTTTAGGTTATACCTAACTGCAAATATTTCTGACTGTACATAAACTAGAAATTATTACTTAAGAAAAAGATACCTGAAAATATGTAAAGTTGCCCTGATAACTTATTAATGGAAATACAGAAAAGAGGGTTGTTTCCAGGACCACAACCATAAAAGAAGGCCCCTCATTTTGGGGGGTATTGGTAGCAAAAGCAAGAAACTGGCAGATGGAAAGTGGCTGTGATGCTCTAAACACTACCATAAAAAAATTAATTTAAAAAGCGTAGTGATATCTCTTTGAAAGAAATAAAATGAGATTATTTAATAAAATGTAAAGTAATTGGCTATGTATGAAGATGGGGTTTTTAAGGAGGTATGTAAGTTAAAATGAAGTAGGTAGGATTCTAATCCTATCTGTCTAATGTCCTTATAAAAAGAAGAAATTTGAACACTGAGTTGGCGCTCATTAATAACTATGAGAGTGATATCCCTCCCCCACCCAAGGAATAGAGGCCAGACAATGGCATTTAGTCACCAGAAGCCAGGAGGTCACAATGATCTAAAGACCGACATCTGACAAGAGTGGCAGCCAAGGAGGTTTGACCCATAGAGAGTTGTGGAGGTGGATACAGATCTTAGCCTCTCTAGGGAAAAATAGGCGAAGCCTGTTAACATCTTAAAAAAAAAAAAAAGGCAGCCAAAAATGAGGAACAAGAGACTGAGAAGTATCACCCTCAAAAAGTCATTATCCCTTGTTCAGAGGCCAGATCTGAGCTATTTTCCAGGTCTATAACCCACTGGGTTAAGAGGCAGCAGATCCTGCAACCCTGTGGCGAGTAAACATGTTATTCCCTAGTCCTTCCCCATTCCTTGGCTGATTGTACACAATGGAGAAGGGGGATAACCAGAAAATTTGAGAACTGTTGAACTCAGGGACTCAGATGATACCAATATTCTTAGATTCAAGACGTTGTTGTGGCACCCGGTTAGAGTGGGTGCTTGCAGGGCCAGGGAATGAGTGGAGTCCTGGCTAAAGTCCAGCTTACAGGTTTATTGTGTCTGTGGACCCACCATTGGTCATCTTTCCAGTTCCTGAGTGTATATTTGGAATAAATATACTTGACAGTTGGAGTAATACCCACATTAAGTCCTTGACCTGTGTAAGAGCTGTCATAGTGGAGGACAAGTGGAAATGAAATCAGACAGAGGGACCACAAATGCCCAGGCTCTGCGGCAAAGGCCACCAAAAAGCCCCAAAAGGCCAAATACAACAAAGGACAGCGCCTGAGGAGAGGTCATGGCACTGTCTGTGGGGCTCACCCATGTGCACAATTGCAGGAGACTTCAGGCTACAGGAACAACCAACATGGGGTTTATTTTACAAACGGGGGAAGCAGAGAGCTCACTGCATCCTCAAGGGGCAGCCACCTCACCCAGAACGCATCGGGGATGGCAGCTCTTTGGGAGGTGCTGGGTTAGACCCACAAACAGGTCTCTGAGACACCAGGCCCAGGGCCCCTGGGGCTCCTTTCAGGCTACGTCAGAGACAGGACCGGAGGCCCAGAGGGCAGGTGCTGGACGCTTCTTTTCTTCTCTCTTCCTCGGAGGCCAGGAACAGACTTCTTTCTTCTCGCTTCGGAGTCTGGAACCGTCGTCTTCTCCTGGGCGCTGGTGTCGTTGTGTCTCCTCCTGTTCTTCTCTTCAGGGGCCGCTTTCCTCTCTCTGGGGCTGGCGTCCTCTCTTTTTCTTCTCTTTTCCCCCCTTTTCGGTTCAATCTTTTCTCCCCCTTTAGGTCCCTCCAATCCTGGCTTATATCCTCTCCCAGAGCACCATCCACAAGTCTGATTGGACCATTTTCAATCCTGGAGCTGATTGGACCTACCCATCAGCCCCTAGCACCTGATTGGTCCATTCAAAAAATGGCAGTTACTGGGCAGGAGCAACTGCCATAATTGACTCTGGAGCAGCGGGGTAAGAGGCCCCACCGCTCCTGCAGGCACCCACTGCTCAGGCAGCTTGGTTCCTGTAAGAAACATCTGAAAATGACCCTTCAAACCCTCTAACATAAAAATCACACACAAGGAACATGACAGAAATTAGAACCACTATTCAAGACCCAAAGAATGCGGGGGCAGGGAGGACAATTCCTATCACATCTCCATTTAGTCAGCCAGTATGGCCCCTGCAGAAACTAGGCAGATCCTGGAGGATGGCTGTAGTCTAGACCAGGCTTCAGCAAGTAGCAGCCCTAATCACACCTGTTTGTCCTGGGTGTGGGATTGGAGCTGGGGCAAATTAATAGGCCAGTGAGACAGGGTATGTATTGGGTGACTCGTTGAATGAGTTTCTGGTTAGATAGGAGCATCAGAAATTGTTCACATACATGTGGGGTAGATAGCAATATTCATTTACAGTTTTGGATAGGTTAACTCTCTGCCCACTGTCATAATATAGCCCAAAGAGATCTGTCCTAATACTGTCCATAATATAGTCCTGGACATCTCATAGAATGTCACCTTGATCCATTACATCCAAAATAATAAAGGCTGGTCAGACAGCATGAGCAAGAGGTGGCTAATATGCTGGAAGCATTGGGAACACCCAGAGAGTAGAAGAAAAATGCTACAAAGATTCAAGGACTTGGGCCTCCCTGGTGACGCAGCAGTTGGGCCTCCCTGGTGGCGCAGTGGTTAAGCACCGCGCTGTGGAGCTGTCCGCAGTGGCGACGCGAGTTCAACACCCAGGGAGTTCAACGCCCAGGCCCATGGCCAGGGAGATTCCCACATGGTGTGGCAGACCTCTCCTGCCTCGCCTGCTGCTCCCCTCAGCAGTGTGTTTCCATCAATCTGCCTGTGCTGCTCCCCACTCTGTCTCTGGTGGACCCTCTTGCCACCCCATGCCTCTGGTCTGTACCCCAGCTTGTATACATAAATAAATAAATCTTTAAAAAAAAAAGATTCAAGGACTTGTCACTTCAGTAAACTTTTTAAGGATCCAGTGGTCAGAGGTGTGCAGTATATCCTTCCAAACTAAGAGTCAAACCGTTGCATCTTGTACCCCCTGCCATAGAGAAGGATGCACAGGACTTGGTGTGTTTATGACCTGGGCATCACAGTCTACACCTAGAAATACTGCTCCAGCCCATACACCAGGTAGCACTGAAGATTTCCAACTTTGGGGCTCAGAACAGGAGAAGGGTCAGGCTACAGAATAATCATCTCTGCCACCTTATGTTCCAGGAGACTGGGATTGGAGGTGTCAGATGAGGAGAATGCAGCTTGGGGCTGGTGGTGGTGAATTTTATGTTGGCTGGGCCATGGGGATACCCAGATAATGGGTCAAACATTATTGTGGGTGTGTCTATAAGAGTTTTTCTGGATGAGATTAACATTTGGATTGGTAAACTAAATAAAGCAGATCGCCCTCCCTAATGTGGACGGCGCATCAAAACAAGTGGAGATCTGAGTAGAATAAATATACTGAGCACAAGGGAACTCCTCCTGCCTGACCGATAGGCTAGGACGTTGGTCTTTTCTGGTCTTCAGACTTGGACTGAAACATTAGCTCTTCTTGCATCTTGAAGCTGCCAGCTTTCAGACTGAGATTTATACCATCTGCTCTTGTGGTTCTCAGGCCTTCAAACTCAGAATGGAAGTAGACCTCGGCTGCCCTCGGTCTCCAGGTTGCTGACTGTAGATCTCGGGACTTCTCCACCTCCACAATCATGTGAGCCAGTTCCTTACATTGAATCTACCTATGCCTCTATCTTTATCTGTATCCGTCTCTTTGCTGTTGGTTCTGTTTCTCTGGAGAATTCTGACCAGTGCTGATTTTGATGCTGTTAGTGGAGTACTGCTGGGCCAGCTGAAACTGTGGATGTGGGATGTGGGTCTGGAACTGACTAATGGGTTGAGGCTGGAAGGGTTTGAGTGGATGCTGGGAATATGGACATTAAGGGATACTGTAGTGAGATCGCAGTCAGAAGTAAGGAGTGTTATCAAAAACTGGAGGGGAGGAACCCTTGTTATAAAGTGGCAAAGAACTTGTTTGAACTGTGTTTTCTAGTATTTTGTGGAAAGTGGAAATTGTGTGCCACGGACTCGCCTATTTAGCTCAGGAGATGTCTCAGCAAAGTTTTGAAGGAGGAGGTTTGTTCTTCCTGAATCCTTACATAAAATGTGAATGAAGTAAGATGAATTGAAAAATTGTTAAGCAATAGGGAACCACAGCTTGATTGTTCAGAAAATTCTCAGCCTACCCGTGTTACAAAAAGTGAGAAAGCAGGTTCTAAAGAGAACACCAAGGGTGTGACTGAGTTATCACTTGATAAAGAATTTATTGGGTTATAGGAGCAGAAACACTGCCAATCTGAACGGCCTTGGGAGGACACAGCGAGAAGATGGCTTTCCAAGTCGGGAAGAGCGCTCTAACCAGAAGTTGACCAGGCTGGTGCTCTGACTCAGACTTCCAACCTCTAGAATTGTGAGAAAATAAATTTCTGTTGTTTATGCCTAACCCAGTGTGTGGTGTTTTGTATGGTGGCCAGAGCACACAGAGCTTATGGCAAAACCCAGTAGAAAAATCACAGTACAGTCTCTGGGACTCTGGAGCGAGACCACACCATCTGCAGCAGAGTTATACACATTTTATGAACCAGCTACTTGTGTGACACTGGTCCTTGGTGGAGACAGACCACTTAGCCACAGGACACCAAGTAACCAAGTGTCCAGAGCTACCTGTTATAGACCGGGGTCCGTTGGTGCAGATGGGCCAAGCAGCATCTCCTGTAAGATGAAAATGGGGATCTGGGATTTGAGTGCAGATGCGGTGAGGACACTTGTAAACTGCACCACCAAGCAGCCCAGACCCCCATTTCACCCAACATAGCTACACCAGTATCATCACCAGCTGAAGGAGGAGAGTAAAAGTCTGAGTTTGGTTTATGGATGAGTCAGCTTAGTATGTGGGTGCAAGCCAAAATTAGATGGCAGCTGCATTATAGCCACATTCCTTAGAAGCTTTGAAAAACATCAGAAAGGGAAAATCCTCCCAATGGGTGGGGCTTCAAGCATCATCCCTAGTAGTCTACTTTGTGTATAAGGAGCAGACCAGTGTAAGAAATAGATGGATACTTGGGCAGGTGCCAAGGGTCTGATCCTCTGGTAAGAGATCTATGGACTGGAAGACCAAAAATAAAGAGTCCTGAGGTAGAGTCATATGGATGAATGTACAGGAGTGGGCATAAACTATGAAGATCTTTGTAGCACACTTGCATCCTCCAGCAAAGAGGCACTAAACAATCAAGAAGACAAATGATTCATCCTATCAGCTTGAAAAACTGGCCACCCTGAAACCAGTGTGAGGGCCACTATTAATGGGTTGCATCGTGTCTCCCCACCCCCATTTACAGATTGAAGTTCCAACCCCAGTACCTCAGAATGTGACTTCATTTGGAAATAGGGTTATTGCAGATGTAATTAGTTAAAATGGTGTCATAGTGGAATAAAGTAGACCCCTAATTCAGTATAACTGGTCTTTAAAAGCAGACATCCAAGTGAAGACAGATATGTAGAGTGAATACCATGTGAAGATAAAAACAGATTAGGGTGATGCAGCAGAAACTAAGAAATCCAAAGATTGCCAACAAACCACCAGAAGCTAGAGAAGAAACTGGAATAGATTTTCCTTCATAGTCCTGCCAACACCTTAATCTTAGACTTCTAACTTCCAGAACTGTAAGACAATAAATTTCTGTTGTTTAAATGACCAAATGTGTAGAACTTGAAGACATCTCAAAGAAACAAATCCAGGCACATCCATGGAATAGCCATAGTGGCAGAGATGGAGGTGATGTATGGACCCAAAAAAAAAAAAAAATGAACTCCAGTCTTCCAGTGCTGATCTAGCTATTGATACGTGACTATCCAAACTGTTAACAACAGAGACCAATGCTGTGCGCCCAATATGAGACTGTTAATCAAGTTGACTCAGTGAATCCATCCATCCTGGAGGGACCAGTAGTTCGTTCTCACAGTGATAGATACCAATTTTGTCCATGGGTTTTCCATTCTACCCACAGATTCTCAACCAGCACTACTATGGGTTTATGGAATGCCTGGTCCATGGGCATAGGCATATGTAGCATAGGATGCTACATAAAATAGCACCAGACCAGGGTGCTTCACAGTAAAAGAGGTATGGAAGTGAGCCCATGGCTATGGGATTCACACTATCCAGAAAAACATAGAGAATTAAATTACTTTCCAAAGGCACAGGTGAAATAGCACTTAGAGATAACATTCGGAGTGAGTTGGGTGCTATCAGTCAGGATGTTAGGCACATTAAATCAGAGGCCTTTATGATCCAGTAGGAACACTACACGGTCCACTAACTAAGGAGTAGATGAAGGATAGCCCCACTTATGTTCACTCCCAGTGACCCATTAGAGTTTATTGTGCTTCCCATACCCACATCTGGGATCTGTCGGACTGGAGGTACTCTCCTCAAAAGGTTTATACTCCCATAAATGGCATGTGAGCTATAAACTCTGACTGCTGCTGGGGCACTTTAGATTCCTATGTCTTTATGTCCAGAGACTAGTGGGCAAAAGAAGGAGTCACCATCATGAGAGGGACAATTAACCTGATCAGCAGGATGAGGTGGCACTGCTTTTTACAGAACCTGTGTGGTTCATGTAAGCATCTTTTTGATACTCTCTTGCCCCCCGTAACTGTGAACGAACACATGTAGTAACCCTGGCCTGAGAAAGGTATGATTACCAGGAGCTTAGAATACTCAAGAATTAAGGCTTTTTTCATACAACCACATAAACCTCCAAGACCTGCTAAACTGATCACTGAGGGTAAGGGGGACTTAGAATGGAGAGTGGAAATGAGGGGATTAGTATCAGTTGTGGCCTTCAGACCAACTGCTATAGTTCATCCCACTAGGCTTCCCCTTCTCAATTTCCCTTCGAGAAGAGAGACCCGTGGGAACCATGGAGAAGCTTCTTTCCAAACCTGCCTGAAGAAGCGGACCTGTAGGGCAAAAAATGGACTGTGGTTCTGAAAATGGGCCATTTGGATTTCCTGCTGTGCAAAGCATAATTAACTGATGAACCCAATTACTGGCCTTCTGGGTCCACTGATGTGTTCACAACTTCCCATAAGTTATTCCCAGCCAATGACAGAACACGATAGTGTATTAAGGAAGGTGCATTCTTTTAAGAGTTGAGACTTCTCTAATGAGCCACTTTGGTTAGAGAACTCACCCATAGGATTCAAAGTTCAGAGGAAAATTTAGAGAAAATGACAAGCAAATTTAATTCAAATTTTAAAAAAAGAAATAAGATAAAACCAGAAATCAGTGAAACAGAAAGCAGAGATGTGAGAGAAAATTAACAAAGCCAAAACTTACTGATCTTCAAAAAGTTTCAAATCAGTCAACTCCTAGAAAGACTAATCAATGAAAAGTATAAGAACACACATTACTAAATATCAGCAATGAAAAATTGAATGTCACTTGAGAAACTGAACACCTGAAACCTGTACAGTTACTTCAAAAAAAGAAAGAAAAAAGAAACAGGACATCACTACGGGTCCTATAGACATTAAAAATGTAACAGGATCTTCAACTAACTTTATATCAATAAATTTGACAATTCAGATAAAAAGGAACATTTTTATTGAAAAACAAAACTTACCAAGACTGAAACAAAGACAAATAGAAAAATCTATATTTTTATATCTTAAAGAAATTGAATTCATAATAAAAAACCTTCCTACAAGAAAACTCCAGATGGCTTCACTGGTGAATTCTTTCCAACATGTATGTTGCTTTTAGAAAGGCATATTCACACTTTCTAATGGTTATATATCACATACTCTATTTGTAGCTGAGCTTCTCCCTCTTCCATGCATCATTCATTTAGCACCTACTATGTACTATGTTAAGATTTATAGACACAAAGATGAAAAAGGTTTTGGCAGAGGGAGCTTTCAGGTTGTTGGAAGAAGCAGACATATAATGTAAATGCAGGGAAATAAGTGCTAATAAAGATATGTATAAAGTACTGTGAGAAATGAGGAAGGATCCAGGGAAGAAACGCTTTCCCAGTATGAGAGGTGAAACCATGTGCCATGTGCTAAGGGGATAAAAATAACTGGGAAATAGAGGACAGTACTTAGTATTCCTTACTGGGTCTTCTTCCCTGACATCTTTTGACTCCTTAGGGTTTTGCCCTTGACTGTCTGGTTTTCGTTGCCTCCGAGCAGTTTCATTCACTCCCATATTTGTCCTTATCATATATAATTAATCAGTACAAAATCAGTATCTCCAGTCTCCTCTCTCTTGAATTCAGGCCTAAATACTCCAGTATCTGCAAAACTCACCTACTCAGGGCCTTGCCACACATACTGCCTCTCTAGAGGCTGCAACCCCAGCTGAATGTCTCTCCAGCTAGGATACCACTTCTCTGCTTTCTTTTATGCGATGAAACTTTGCACTCTTTCCATCTACTGTATCTTAACCTTTTAGGATACAAAAGACCTCTCATGACTCTTACCTGTTTCTGAGACTTTTCTTCTCAAGGTCAACAATAGCTCTCAAATTGCCAAATCCAGTTCTCCCCTTATTCGACCTAAGTAGCATCTGACCAGTCGCTCATTTCTCCTTCTTTAAAGGTGATGTTTATCTGACTTCCGCCCTTTGGTGATTTTCTTCTGAACAACTTGGCTGCTTGTCTCAGTCTCTTTGGATCTTCTTTTAACTGTTGCTTTACTCAGCCATAAAGTATTAAAGTATTCTTGTGTTCTATCTGTGGGCTTCCCCTCAGCTTTTGCTTACACTCATCTTAGAAAATATTAACCAATGCTATCATTTAAAATATCATCCATGTAAAAACCTTTGTGCTAACAATGCCCAAAATGTATGTTGCCAGCCTCAACCTCTCTTCTGAACTCCACACGCATTTCTCCACTTGCTGTTCCACTCAGATGCCTAATATATTCCAAACCAAGCATGTCCAAAGCCAAACTTTTTAAAAACAGGCTTTGTCCATTTTAATTTTTTAGAACAACTCAACAAAATAAAATCCAGTTTATTATTAGACAACATACATCAAACAGGCCCCAAAATAAACAGCAACTTCATACACAAAAAAAGGAAACCTTTTATCTTTGGCCTTTTAAACCACCTCCCACAAACAAACTACCGTAGTACAGCTCAGAACATACACCTAAAGTTACAGGAGTACTGGGAATACGTTTTTTCTTGTTGTTTTGCTTTTCATTCTTTTACAAATTTTTCTCCAATTCTGAGATTATAATCAGTGTGGTTACACCACAAGTAAAGTCAGAAGTGGAACAGAGAACACTCCAAAGACTGGTCTGGTCATCTGAGACCATTAATAATGACCCCTCACAATATGTACACAAAAATAAAATGTAAATTAAAAAATGCAATCAAATTTTCCTTTTTTAGACTACTTTTCAGAAAAAAAGAAGGGCCGTGGAAGCTTTGGTTCTTTTCTTCTCCCCCGTTGTTTCATTTTTCTTGTATATAAACTGTGTGGTGAGTCTGGACTCTGTGGCGGAGACTCTGGTGTGGGTATTTCCAAGATGGTGGATCAATTTCCGATATGGAGACTTGGGGAAAATGGCCTCTTTCCATAGATCAAGAATAAGACCGCTGAGAGTCTTGGGGATGGCATTGAAAGCCTTGGCGAAGTTAGCCAGGGTGGCAGTGCAGCCCCTGGCTGAGGTGTAGCAGTCATCAGCACTGGCCATCAGCAGCTTCTTTCTTGGGCACAGGGACTGAGTTGATGCCAGGAATGAGGCAGGGGTGGGGTGCACCAGCACAGAGCTGCAGAGGCCAGTCACCTTGCAAGGGATGATGTGGTGTTTGCAGACCTCATTCCCCCAGAAGCCTCTCTGCACAGAAATAAAGGAGAACTTAGCCAGAATAATGGCCCCTTGGATGGCAGTAGCTACCTCTTTGTAGCTCCTAACATTCAGAGCAACACATTCTGGTCCACTGGCTTGAGGTCCTCTGGTCCAGAGGCTTATGTTTGCTGGAACATACTCTTTAAAACCTCGTCATTGAGGAATGCCCCCAGGAAAATAGTCAATGATCCAGATTCCTTGCCAGGAAAGGAAAAGAGCAAGATCTCCTCCAGACATTTGATCTTGACTCCTTAACCGGGTGACCCAGCTTGGTGACAGGAATCTACTCCATGTCATTGGCTTTGCTATGACAGCCTTTGTCTTGGCCTTGATCCCAGACCCCACCTGCAGACACTGCGGCAGACCCCTCCCCCAGGGCCCAGGGGACCTCTGAGCACTTCCATAGCACCCAAGACACCTACCATTTGGTTTTCTTAGAGAGGACCAAAATCAAGCTCTAGATTCCCGCCAAGCTGAATTCCTCTTAATTTTCTCCATTTCTGTAAATGACTGCCATTCAGGCTATTGGTAAGGCCAGAAAAGGTGGGATTGTCTTTGATGTCTCTCTCTTCCTAGTACCCTTATTTAATTCAGCAGCACATTGTGTCAGCTTTCTCTTCAAAAACGGTATTCTAATCATTCTCACCACCTCGATCACCACTACTCTCATCCAAACCACAATCATCTTACCTACCTCCCTTCCTCCTAACTGCTTACCTGCTTCTATTCCTCGAGCACGGTAGACTATTAGGGGGGACCCTCTAACAGTATAAATTAGGGTATGTTGCTCCCCCCTTACAATCCTTCAGTGCTTCACATCCCACTTGAAAGGACGTCATGATTTGGCCTTTTGGTATATTCTGACCTTATTTCTTTCCACATGAGATACTCTTTCCCCAGAGACTCACAAACCATGTGAATGACACATGGTCTCTTTTTAAATGACAGCTCCTCACAGAGAACACCCAATCTAAAATAATTCTCTTCATTTGCTTTTGCTCTGCTCTAACTTTTTTCATAGGTTATAACACTGCGGAGATTAACTTAAATATGCATTTGTTTGTTGCTTATATTAGCTGCCTCCCCTGCTAGAATGCAAGCTCCACAAGGGCAAGGAACGAGTCTGTTTTGTTCAGTCTTCAAGTCCTATCAGTTCTACCTCTTAAAAATATCTTCAGTCCATCTTCTTGCCATCTTCCTACCACCTTAATTCAGTTGACATCATCACTTGTTTGTGCTATTACAATATTCTCTACTTGACTTTCTGTCTGCACTTTCTTCTATCCAGCCTTTCTCCCACACTACTTTGAAAGCACTGTAGTTGATATCTGTTCATGTCTGTCCTACATAAAGTCCTCTGTACGGGACACCCTCTTTGCATATTGCGTAAACTTCATACCTCTTAACATAACACCCAAGGCATTTCTAGCCTCTTTTCTGCCTCCTCCTTAGTTTAACTACCTAAATGTACTAAACTGCTTGTATCTCTTCATGTCCTAGCCCCTGTCCTTGGCACAATCTGACTCTTCTACTTAAATACCTATACCTGACTCTAAGAGATAAACATTTCTTTGTTTGATCATACTTATTTGGTATTTATCATACTGTGCTGAACTTTTGTTTTAATGCATACATGTATGTCTCTTATTAACCTGTGAACTTCTTAATGGAGGTGGGATGTGGCTTATTCAGAGCACAGCTCCTGTCACACGGTCAGTGGCAGATGGAGATGGGAGTGGGACCCGGGGACTGTTCACAGTAGAAAGAATTGTGTGTATGAGCAGTCTGAGGCATGAGGGAGCTTCGCACCTCCAGAAAAGGGAGAAGGCCATTGTGGCTGAAGCCAAGTGAATACAGAAAAGAGTGACCGGAAAACAATTAGAAAGCAAATGGGAACCAGAACTTGCAGGTTTGATCTAGTCAAACATGCTAAGGATGTTGGACATTATCCTAAGAGATATGAGAAGCCTCTAAAAGGTTTCAAGTAGGAGAATGACAAAAACTTGTATTTTTTTTTTTAATTTTATTTATACATACAAGCTGGGGTACAGGCCAGAGGCGTGAGGCGGCAAGAGGGCTCACCAGAGACAGAGTAGGGAGCAGAACAGGCAGATCAGAAGTACACTGCTGAGGGGAGCAGCGGGTGAGGCAGGAGAGGTCTGCTGCACCATGTGGGATTCTCCCCGGCCGGGCGTCGAACTCGCGGCGTCCGAACTCGCATCGCCGCTGCCGGCAGCTCCACAGCGCAGCACTCAACCGCTGTGCCACCGGGGAGGCCCCAAAAAACTTGTATTTTTAAAAGTCACATTGTGGAGCCTCCCCGTGGCGCAGCGGTTAGGCGCTGCGCTGTGGAGCTGTCGGCAGCAGCGACGCGAGTTCGACGCCCAGCCGGGGAAATTCCCACATGGCGCAGCAGACCTTTCCTGCCTTGCCCGCTGCTCCCCTCAGCAGTGTATTTCCATCTGTCTGCCTGTGCTGCTCCCTACTCTGTCTCTGGTGAACCTTCTCGCCGTCCCACGCCTCTGACCTGCACCCCAGCTTGTATGCACAAATAAATCTTTAAAAAATAATAAATAAATAATAAATAAATAAAAGTCACATTGCTTGCTATGTAAAGAATAGATTGAAAGAAAAGATAAAATACATAAAGACCAGATGGACACTGCTGCAGTAGAGCAAGAGGTGATGGTCAGTCGGGCTGACTTGGTTGCCTTGCTAGAGAGGCTGATGAGAAGTAAAATAGATTCAAGATATATCTTTCAGGTAAAATGGGTAGGACTTAACAATGGAATAAATGAGGGGATAAGGAAGGTGGTCTGTACAACTGACTGGTGGTGCCATTCCCTGACATGCAGTGGATCTGCCAGAGAGTCAAAAGAGCAGTAGCTGAGATTTGAGAAGTTGTTAGAAAATGGCCAAGTATGAAATATAAAGGGGTAAGTCAAAAAGACAGTTTTAGAAGGGGGGTCTGGACTGGAATTGTAACTGGGGATCATGAGCATGCAGCTTGTGCATAAAATCCTAAGAGCTCAGAGAGTAGGGAGAGCAGGAAAAGAAAAGGATTGTTGATGACGTGGAGTGGAGAAGAACTTCACTGGGTTAGCGATTAGAGGCTGCGTGGTCTTTAGAATTGCCCAGAAGAACGGAAGAAATTGAGGGGAGAGGAAGACTGTGAGTCAGGTGCTGTATGTCTTCAGGGAACAGGGAAATGAGGAAAATGGCCAAGAGGTTGGAAGATAATTGCATTGGGAACCTCAGAAAGAGCTTTCACAAGAGGAAGAGGATGTAATGAGCAGGAACAACCCAAATTTCCCCTTAACTGTATTCTTTGTTTCAAATAATGAGGATTGCCAAGTATGTCTTTGAACTTTGCAGATTAAATAGGCTCAAAGAAATTCCACGCTAGTTGTTCCAGACTAAGCCAGATCCCCGGGGCTTAATCAAGGCAGAGAGGCTGGCAAAGTGAGGCCAGAGCGGTGGGAATCTGGCAGGGAGTGAGAACGGGAACTAAGAGGTGATACTAATAGTTCAAATGAGATGATTAGGGATTAAACTAATGCAATTAGAGGGGTGTAAGGGGAGGGAGAACTTGAGGAAATCTCTTACACTGAAGATTAAGTTCACTCACATCCTGTGAATCCACACCTATAGGGTGGAATCCCAGTGAAATCTCTAGACTCAGAGGCTCAGAGAAATTCCTGGTTGGTGAACACTTGTGTGCTGAGAAGGTGACACTTCCCAGCCTCACAGGGAGAGGTTACATATTCGAGACCCTCTCAGACTTTGCCGTGAGTGTCTCATCATTTGGATGGCCCTTATTTGTCTTTCAAATAAAAATGGTAAGTGTTCCTGAGTTCTCTGAGTTGTTTTTTGTAAATTATGAACTTGAACAAGTTCAATAGTTGAGCTATAAGAATCCCTGAATTTTTGCCAGTGAGGGTGGCTTAGGAACTCCCAAAGTATGTCAAGTGTCTGAAGCAAGGACAGTCTTGCTGAAGACTATGCCCTTAAATATACAGAATAGTTAACTCCAGGTAGTTGCACCAGAGTTATATTGTAGCTGGGGTTGATGTCAGAATAACAGGTAACACAGAATCCTAGTTAAACTAACTTTTAAAAGTAAAGGGAATTTATTAATATACCTTGCTGAAAAGTACACAGGTATGATTTCAGGGATGGCTTGATCCAACAACTCAAATAACGTGACCAGGACCTGGTTTCTTTCTTTTAGTTTTTAAGACGGACATCATTCTCAGCAAACTCCCTTCCTAGTGCAGGATGGCTGTCAGTACCTCCTCCTGTGCTTATGGATTTATATCCAATTAAGGAGGAGGTGGGAGGGAGAGAGAGTAAGAGAGACTCTCATCCACTCAAATAGATGTACAAGAATTGAGGATAATTGGCCTGAGTTGGGTGACATGCCCATCCTTGAATGACTCATCGTGATCAGGAGTATTGCTATATATCAGATCTCTAAAACCAGAGGTAGGATTCATCTTTTCCTAAGCATTTATCTATGAATGACTCGCCTTCAGCAAAATCTGGTGCTGTTGTTGGAAAAATAGGGAAATGAATACTATGGAAGCAATTCAGTAGTGTGCATTACTATTTTCAGTTGATATTTACTGAATTTACTCCTCATTTTGAAAATTAGCTGCATTCTGGAAAATAATTCCAGATTCCTTTAGTTCATAATTCTATACTTAAGAGTTATTCTACCTGTACTCCAGATGGCTTAAGTAGCCTGTGAGATTCTCTTTGCAACGTAGTGATTTGCTAGTGCAGCTCCAAAAGGGAGAAATATAGCTTGTCAGATTACAGTAACAAGTCATCTTCTCTAGAGATCATTTATGTGACGACTTAATTATTCAAATAATAAAACCCTCAGAAATGCCCACACTTAAAGAGCTGCCGGAGGAAGATGATGCTGCAAAAGAACGTCTCTATGCCTCAGTTCTGCAAAACCACTCAGAACTACCAAAACCGATGTCACAAAGTTTATGCACTAGAGTTTACGGACTTTATTTATGGGGAACATTCTTAGATCCTCACTTAGAACCAGTTTGCCATGATTCCAGATAGAGTTCTAACAGGTTTGCTTATCTGATGTAGTGAACATCTGCTGTTTTTGCTTGTTCACTGTCTATTCTTCTTTCAGCAAAATACCCTGATTTTCCTTTCTGGAAATTACTTCTCTCTCACTTTCAGTTTTGTGGTTTCAGTGGGATTGCTACTGCCCATGTAGTGTGAGAGTGGGCACATGACCAAGATGTGGCCAGCCTGGGCCACAGTGGTTGATTCTGAAATGGGGATGTGGCCCGTGCTGGGGTATTGAGAGCTCTACTTTGCCTGCAGTTCTTGGGGGGTTGTGCTAAATTGGTAAGATGTAAATCCAGACTGATGTGGACGGTCATGGGGGAGGATCCAGCGGGGAAATAATGCAGAGAAAAGCAGAGCAGACATGGGCAGACAGAGACATAGACAAAACCCAGTTCTGGTGTTAACCATTTGGGCCACTGGAACCTGTCATGAGTAAAACACTGTCACTTTTTGATTATAGACGGCAATGAGTTCCTTTTTCTTTTGTTTGTTTGTTTGCTTAAGCCTATTTTAATTGGGTGTCTACACAGAAAGTCTTAACTAACCAATGTTAACCAAGGTAAACCAGTGTTACCTCATCTGCTTTCTGGTTCAAGCAAACTAGAAGCCACTATAGAATAGGGTTTTTGCTTGAAGGCATAGGAATTAGCAGTAGTTTCAGTGTGCATTTTTTATTTATTTATTTTTGTTTGTTTGTTTTAAGATTTATTTATGCAAGCTGGGGTACAGGCCAGAGGCGTGGGGTGGCGAGAGGGTTCACCAGAGAGAGAGTGGGGAGCAGAACAGGCAGATCAGAAATACACTGCTGAGGGGAGCAGCGGGCGAGGCAGGAGAGGTCTGCCGCACCATGTGGGATTCTCCCCGGCTGGGCGTCGAACTCGCATCAAGCGCTGCCGACAGCGCCACAGTGCAGCGCTCAACTGCTGCGCCGCCAGGGAGGCCCTAGTGTGCATTTTTAAAAAGATTTTATTTATGCATATAGAACTGGGGTATAGGCCAGCGGTGCGGGGGTGGGGGCGGATGTGTGAGAGGATTCACCAGAGACAGTGGGGAGCAGAACAGGCAGGTCTACTGAAATACACTGCTGAGGGGAGCAGCGGGCGAGACAGGAGAGGTCTGCTGCACCATATGTGGGTTACCTCCCTGCCAGGGGATCGAACTCATGTTACAGAGGCTAGCAGTAGCTTGATAGTGCTGAGATTTTAACCCCTGCACCACCAGGGAGGCCCTGCATTTAATATTTTGCATGTTCAGAATTTAAGTTTTTAAAAATTAATGAAACTATAGGGGCTGCATTGTCCACATTCCCAACAGTGAACAGTTTCTTTTTTCTCCATATTCTCACCGACACTTGTTTTTTTCTGGTATTTTTGACATGGACCATTCTCACGATGTGAAATGATATTTCATTGTCGCACGCTTCCCGCCAGCAGGAACACACGCGGCACACACACACTTCTTTTTTCTGGTGGTTTCTTTCTTCTTTTTTATTGCGCACACAGCTCAAACTTATACAGAATTATGACCAATAGCATAAAAGGGGAAGCACACAATGACCAATCAGTTGCTTGTTCACGTGCACGCTATTGCGCACAAGCGCAGGCACGGGGCTTGCATGAGGTGTTCACGCTTAGGGC
>PVIJ01021648.1:0-18041 GCA_004024925.1 Scalopus aquaticus | reverse complement strand
CCTCACCTCACTCCCTCCTCACTACTCCCTCCTCACCTCACTCCTCACTGCTCCCTCCTCACTACTCCCTCCTCACTACTCCCTCCTCCTTCCACAACGCCTTCTCCCTCCTCACTGCTCTCCTTCCTCACCCTTTGAGGAAACCAAGGGAGTCTTCCAAACCACATCTCAGGTCAGGCCCCATGTTTTCCACACTCCCCTCCACCTCCCCTTCTAGTTCAGAGTGGAAAGTGGCTCCACGGCCAGAGCAGTGCCCTGCATCGCCCAGCACCGCCCTGGCCCCACCTACTCCTCGAACCCCTCACTCTCTGCCCCTCCCCCCAGCATCCTGGCCTTTCCTCCTGCCCGGCTGCGCCCCCTGGCAGAAGATGGCCTGGCTGTCCCCGTGCCTGGGCAACCTTCCCCTTTGCATTTTTTGGTCAATGCCACTTTCTGCGAACGAAGACACCGGCCTGTGGGTCTCCCCAGATTGACTCCGGGGCAAAGGTCATCGCCCGTTTTGTTCACGGTTGTATCTCGAGATCCGAAGACACTCTCCTGTCCATAGTGCCAGTAAACATTTTTAATTCGTGTGTCCCACATCACAGGCTGAGACAGAATTTAACATTCGGAATCGAAGAGCCAAATGCCCCCGTCACGCGCTTCCCTTCTGGAGACGAAGGCCCCTCCCGGCCTCTCTGAACAGCCCCTCCGGGATACAGAAAACGCGGTCTTTTCAACTAAACTAATGAGACTTTATGTTATATTTCTAGAAAGAATAAGTACTCGAGTCTTAGAACTGCATTGTTCCAAAACCTCATCCTTGTTTTTTATAAGATTTGATTCCCCAGCCTTCTAAATGGCACAAAACCCCCTTCACCAAAGCTTCCCTGTGTGTTGCTTCCCCTAAGAGCTCTCATACGGGGCCATTTCTTGCTGGGCTGACATGTGTCTGAATTTTGCATTTTCATTATCTATGTTTAAAAAAGCAAACATATAATCAATCCAGAAAGCCCTCTGCAAAGCCATTGCCTCAGAGGGCAAGGGAAAAAGTTCCAGAAAACTTATCTAATTTAGAAGCTTAATTCAAGGGGACATGCTGTTTATTATTACGGGGACATTATTTGCATGTCCCCAGACTGGAAATCCGTCTGGAAATCCTTGCAAGGTCTTCACACTTTTGCTCCTCTCCTCCCTGCCAAGGCTCCTTATGGCAGTGCCTTGTGTCCATGGGCATAAGGAAGTCTTGATGAGGGCAACATCCTATGTAAGATTACATTGTCTTGGAGGCATTATCTGCAGTAACTGCACATTCTATTCTTATTAGCGCATTATATCTTGATAAAGGATTTGTCTCAATAAGCCTGTAGCACTAAGTTACTTGAATTGATCATATCTATCACAGTTTAAATGGCTTTCATCTAGCCCATTTTAAATTCATTGCTTTATAATTTCTTTATGAGACAGGATAAGTAGGAGTAAGCAAGAGGATTTGCTCCTATCACATTCTGGTTTTTATATGCTGAACCATTTTTTCCATGCGCGCAAGCCAGCTTGGTCTATTTTTCACATCGAAGGAAATGATCAAGAAGAAACAAACAAAAATAAAGTGTGGCAAATTAAATTTACTTACTGAGTTCTATAATTTACACATTTTTTGTAAGATGAGAAATTACTAAGCAAGGGCCCAATTGGCAAAAAAAAAAAAAAAGAAGAAAGTTAATGATTTTAAAAGTGTTGCCTTTTTTTTTAAGATTTATTTATTTATGCATACAAGCTGGGGTACAGGCCAGAGGCGTGGGGCAGTGAGAGGATTCACCAGAGACAGAGTGGGGAGCAGAACAGGCAGATCGACGGAAATACACTGCTGAGGGGAGCAGCGGGCAGCAGGAGAGGTCTGCCGCGCCATGTGGGAATCTCCCCAGCCGGGCTTTGAACTCGTGTCACCGCTACCGACAGCGCCACAGCGCAGGGGTTAACTGCTGCGCCACCAGGGCGGCCCAAAAGTATTGCCTTTTAACACTGTTTTTATAGTACTTTTAGGGTATCTCCTTCACTCCATCTGCGTGTTGTCTTCGCTTAGCTTTCTAATTTCACTGACAAGCCTCCCCAAGTCTTTCCCTTCTTGTTTAATGTGTCCTGAGGTTGTATTTTAGGCCTTGTGGGTTAATCCTAATCACGAAGCACAATTTGTACTTTCCCTAAAGAGCCCCCTAGAAGTCCCCCTGCCTCTCTTCTCTTTCTGTGGGGACCAATAGATCAGCGAATAAATATTTTAAAATGACAAAACTTCCTGACCCAGCTTGCTTTTCGTTTGTTTTCAGTTCTTCGAATGACTCAGCTTTCCGTGTACTGACCGTGGAGGTTTATTTGAGCCCATGGAATTGCGAGTTCATGGCAAAAGCAGAAATGACCATCAAGATTTGAACTCAGGCTTTATTGTTAATTAAGTAGGCCTAAAGTATGCAGTGCATTTATAACAAGTGTGTATTGTCTTCTAACTGTTCTCAGTTTCCTATTTTGACATTAATTTCTTGACATGAGTTATTCTTTTATATCTATACATATGTATTATATGTGTGTATGTGTATATAATTGTATATATTTGTGTGTATACATAACATACATAATATATTATACATATAATTTTATTATATATAATTTTATCTACACAAATATATAACTAGCACATAGCATATATAATATACTATATATAATATAATATGATATATATGATTTATATATCACATGTGTGATATTGTATATTACATATGATGTATCATATGTATTATCATTATATAATGTGGTCTATTATATAGTATATTATATATGCTATATCTATAGTATATTATATAATGATAATACATATGATGTATCATATATAATATGCTATATATAATATATATGATATACTATAATCATATATAATATACTATATATCATATACTATATATCATATACTATATAATGTACTATATATCATATAATATTATATAATTACTATACATAATATACTATATACCATATAATATTATATGATGTTATTATATATGATATAACGTTATATAATAAAATATATGATATAATGTATATAATTTCATTTTATATGTAATATATTATAGATAAATATACATATATTTACACATATATAAATTGTATATAATATATACTATATATTATATACCTATAATTGCAGACGATTGTATTACATATAACATTATATTATATATTGTATATTAATATATATATATATTTACATATACATAAATTCAACTTGGCCCTGTGATATGAGTGTTAGATGATCAAGATACCCGCAGGGAAGCGTGTGTCTCTGCCCCCTGACAGTCTCCAGTGGCTATGCAAATCCATGTCCTGTGCCTTGACAGATTCAAATATAGCAACGTGCTTTTTAGTGTCTTTATTTATATATTTTGATTTTTAGGGCAGATTATGTTGAAACATCACTTCATTTCTTAAAGAAATGAAATGTCTTACTCACTTCTTCCCTGCTTCTTTCTTTGATTCCTTTCTTTTTCATACTACTATTTGGAAAACTTTCCAGAAGGAAAACAACGAGTCTTGAATAGCAATTGTATTTGTAACTATGGAAGGAATATAGAAAATTGTTTAGATATTTATAGATTATTTTGTTTTTCAACTAGAAGTTCAGATTAGATAGTATTCTTTTGGAATTGATCATTTTTCAGTTATAGTCATGTGTGATTTCTCTCTGGTAACTTTAAAACAAAAAAATCATGTTTTTGCATATTAATATAATGGCAAGATTAGATTTTCTAACACAAACACTTTTTTTTTTTCAGTTCAAACAAGTCGCTTATGTACCAACTTATCACAAAACAAAGTCATTGATTGAGGTGATTGTCATTGATTTAAATGTCATTAACATTTTCTTCAAATTTGCTTCTAATTGATATCGCTTCGAATATTAGACACAATTTAAATTAATTTTCCTATAAAAGTATATTAATATTTGTATTCATTATTAAATGGCTAGCTTTCTATTGTCTCACTGAGGCAAATACCCTCTCCCCCGAAAGAAGTTCTCTCCTTGGTGTATATTTCATCAAATGATTATATTTTCAGTCTTCCAATACTAAACAAAATATTTTCAAACAAATCAAAAGTGCATCTCTGAGATAAAATTAATAAATTAAAGCTATCTAATAACTCATAGATGCAGAGAAAGCAGTTAGAGCAAAGTCACAGAGTTGTTGACAATCTTACCTTGTAGTGAGCATACAACAGGCAAATTCCTTAACCTGAAAGTGGGGATCTAAAATTGCTATAAACAGGGCCTTCCTGGTGATGCAAGGGGTTAAGTCTCAGCACTATGAAGCTATCAACAGCCACTGCAGCACATGTTCAAGCCCCAGCCAGGGAGCTTCCCATAGGGCACAGCAGACCTCTCCTGTCTTCCCACTGCTCCCCTCAGTGGTGTATTTCAGTGGATCTGCCTGTTCTGCTCCCCACTCTGTCTCTGGTGAATCCTCACCTTCCTGCACCTCTGGCCTACACCACAGCTCTTGTATCCATAAATAAATAAATATTTTTTTAAGGTTAATTTTATTTATCATACAAGCTGGGGTACAGGCCAGAGGGGTGGGGCAGCAAGAGGGTTCACCAGAAACAGAGTGGGGAGCAAAACAGGCAGATCGATGGAAACACACTGCTCAGGGGAGCAGTGGGCGAGGCAGGAGAGGTCTGCCGTGCCATGTGGGAATCTCCCCGGCTGGTCTTTGAGCTCACGTCACCTCTGCCTACAGCTCCACAGTGCAGCGCTTAACGGCAGCGCCACCAGGGAGGCCCCCATACATAAATAAATCTTTAAAATAAAAATAGAATAAAATTGTTATAAACATAGCACTCACAAGCAAAAAAAAAATAAAATAAAGTTGCTGTCAAGAGGAAAAAGGGGCAAAATAGTTTCTTTTAAATGTAGGAAAAAGAAACTAAGACTGGTCACTGCAGTCACCTACATCCAAACTGCAAGAGGAATAAAAAGAGTAACATATAAAGGAATACAAGTGTAAATATCAGTAAAGAAGAAATGGTATTTTGAAAGTTCAGAGATGATATGATTATCTAGACAGAAGCCACTAATAATCTTTAGACAAAATAGAAATTTATTATCTTGAGAGTTGTAATATTAGCATGCAAATTAGTTTTATTTTCATCAAATCATACTGAACAAGTAGAAAATATTACTTACTTTTATCAAGTAATATAAGAAAAATATACCAGGTGCTAAGGAATAACTCTGAGAAAAGTTAGACATGATTCAGGGGGGGGGAGTTATTATAAGTCTGTAGTAAAATTAATTAAATATTGCTATCATAGGTGGAAAAAAAGTATTTTTTATTTACCACAAATGAACTGTAGAGTTAATGAAATCTTGATCATACTCGAATAGGCTTTTATTTCCAGAGAAGTCTATGAGCTCATTCTAAAAGTTACTATACGCTAAGAATAGTCTTTATCTTTGATAAAGAACTAACTGAGGGGACTTACCCTTATATAATCACTTTCAATACAATAGGAACTCTTTAGAGAGATTAAGATAGCTTGTATCTTTGTAGGGGTAGTCAAATAGATCAATGGAACAAAATGACCCAGAAATATGTGGAAACTTGATATATAATGCAAAATACATTACAGAAAAGTGGGTCAAGTATATACTAATTAATAAATGTTGTTGGCACAATTGCTTAGCCACAAAGTCCAAATCAGTAAATGAATTGGATTGTTGCTTTTTACCAGCCATGAATCAATTCCAGAAAAATAAGAATATCAGTTTAAACAGTAATACTTTAAATGATTTTAGGACATACCCTTAAAACTTCAGAATATGTAGGATTTCCTAAAAATAATACACAAAAATACAACACAAGGGAGACATTTAGTATAATATTACTTGGAAATTTAAAACTTCTATTTATCAAAAGACACAATAGATAAAATGAAAAAAATCACAAAGTGTGAGAAAATATTGTCATTTAACTGGTGAAATATCAGTATCCAGACAAAATGAGAAGATAGGCAGGGGCAGAGAACTGTGCAAATAAGTCTAACTGTTGACAGTTCTCTTTTATCTACATGGTAGGGTTCCCTCAACATTTCTCTCTGTTTGACAAATATCTCTATTTCTGGAAAACTGAGATGAAAGGAGTTTATGTTGCTTGTCAAATTTCAAGAGAAGCCTTCATTGATATTCAAAGGACAAAATCAGGCTGATTAGCATATAAAGATAATGCAATATATGAATACCCAGCAGATGATTGCTGGTCCAGGAAGAAAAGGAGCAGAGACAATAGATGATAGTTACATGGTTAGATGATGGGTGTATGGATGGATGGATGATGGATGGATGGATTGATGAATATGGATGATGAATGGATGGATGGATGGATGGATGAATGGAAGAATGGATGATGGATGAATGGGTGGATGGATGGATGAGTGGATGGATGGATGGATACATATACATACATAGATGATATTAAAAATGCCAAATACAACACATTGAAATAATTAAAGAAGGAACTTTTGTAAATATTTGAGTGGATGGATGGATGGATACATATACATACATAGATGATATTAAAAATGCCAAATACAACACATTGAAATAATTAAAGAAGGAACTTTTGTAAATATTTAAGTACTCTGTATCTAATACTAAATATTTTAATTATAATGATCATTTTATTATCATATACTATGAATGTAGGGTATTAATAAAATATCTTGTGAGCCTTTAATATTTTAATGGCATTAGAGTATCTCATCATAGCTTAACCTATGAGAAAATTACCTCACCAAGAACAATCCCTTAATGATAAATATTCATGGCAACCCTAAACTAAGAATTTAGAGATTGCAAGAGGCAAGGTGATTTTTTTTTCCCCTAGATTTGTGAAGCTAATAAATGACTTGATAGTTTTTCCCCAAGAAGTGTGTTAGTTTAGGTAGCTCATTTTTACCTTCCCAAGGAACTGTGGGAATCACTGAATAACTTGGGGACATTAATAAAATGTGACAACAGCTTTTAATACTAGAATTGCTGTCACAGCTGTGGACTTCAGTGCCACAAGTAATCAGATGACACCAAGACAGCGAGGCGAAGATGGCTGAGGGAAGCTCAGATCCCATCTCTCTGCTCCCATCTCTCTGCTCCCTTGGAAGACTGTGGACTAAGCTCTGAGCAGTCTGAAGAAGGCACCAGGTGAACACAGCCGAGGGGGATGCTACTCGAGCCAGAGCCTGCATCAAATCTGATGTTCAGTTTGCACCATGAGTGAGTCCACACCCCGAAGCATGCACCCCGAAACAATGGTGCACCCTCAAAATCCAGGGGCTTATGGTCCTCTTTCCTCCCCACCTTCGGGTTCTAGGTAAAGTCGTCATACTTAAAGCTTTAACTTTCCTGGACACTTAAGATTTATCTTGCTTTCCTAATTCACAACCGAAATATTCAAGTTGGGTGTATTAGTCTTCTTCGAAATTTGAATTAATAAAATCTATCTTGAATGCATCAGAAGTGAATCTAATAATTTCTATCATTTTTTATCAAATAATGTACAAAGTTGTCCAGGGATAGATGTCTATAGATTTATTTCATTTCACGGCATTACAGCATGCTGAGACACAGTGAAGAAGCATGTCTTCCTTTTGAGAAACACCTTTGAATAAACACCCGGTCGTAGACCGGGAATAAATGGTGTCATCGGATATGCTGAGTGTGACAACATGTTGTCTGAGCCACTGGGACACAAGTGGGCCATATACTTGGTCATGGCTGAGGGCACATCCTACCTAGGAGACTGGCAGAAGCAGGTGTGCACAGAACGAGTCAGTTCTGGAGCAGGTGGTTCTGCCTCGAGACATTGCTTTGACCTTGTTGCCAGGTGGATCCCAGTCCACAGCCGAGTTCCTGGGGAGAACCTGTGAGTCCCCGCTAAGAGAAATGATGACCCCGAGATGAGCTGGATCCATGGAAAGTGATTTCTGCTCAGCAACAGCCTCTCTTGGGGCTGACCTGGAGAAGAAGGCATCTCCACGTTGGCAAAGCCTCCAGTCGCATCTGCCTTTTCAAATTTAGCACAGTAGAGCCCATCATCCATCTTTGAGAAGTCTGGGTTGGAAAATGAAAATCTAAATTTGAAAGAAGTTTCGGTTGTTGTGTTCCCCAAACATTTACTTCATACATGTGCCCACGTGCTATCACAAGGTCTCCCCAAGGTCAGCCTGATGAACTGGATGGTGACAATGACTTAGGGGGGTGTAGAGAGAAACCCCCCTGAGATCTTTAAAATAGGTGATTCACACCTCAAAGAACATTTTTTTCATATTTTTTTAAGTTGGAGTATTTATTATTGAGGAGAGCCTATTTTCAAGTAGCCTATTTTCAAGTGCTTCCTCAGCACACAGCTGCTTGTGGCCTTAAACATCAGCATCCTGGTGCAAACCACAGCATTTCAGTGTTTGGATCACCTTTTAAGTTACTAAATCCAAACTGCATCTGATGCCTGAGTTTTCTCTATTATTTCCAGGGTTTTTTTTTTCTTTTTTTTAAATTTATTTCTTTATGCACACAAGAGCTGGGGTGTAGAACAGAGGGAACAGAGGTGTGTGGGGTGCTAAGAAGGGGGGTGAGAGGATTCTCCAGAGACAGAGTGGGGAGCAGAACAGGCTGATCTGCTGAAACACACTGCTGAGGGGAGCAGCGGGGAGACAGGAGAGGTCTGCTGCGCCCTGTGGGAAGCTCCCTAGCCAGGGATTGAACTCCTGCTGCAGTGGCTGCAGGTAGCTTCATAGGCTGAGATTTAACCCCTTGTGCCACTGGGGAGGCCCCAGTATTTTTCTTGATTAATATGTGCCAGCTTTCTGATAGATGAAAAATGAATAAATGACATGAATAAATTATGACTAAGGAATTTCCTCATCATTCATCATCCTAAAACCTTGGCAGGCATTCTAGATAGTGTTTGAAGTAGAATCCATATACAAACACTGTCATTTAAGATTTGCTTTCTTAAAATTTCCTTGTATTTTTAAACATAACTTTCAGTAACTAAATTTACATTCATCTATATTTCAAAAACTTTAGTGACAGAAAAAATGCTGAAAGAAGTCCCAAACTCTTATTCTAAAATCTGCTATGTTGTGGGGATATACCTGTGAAGGGGTGTGAACCCTCCAATCTAAATCATATACAGTGCTATAAACCAAGGTTACCTCAATAAAAAATAATACAAGTTAAAAATGGCATAGCAATATGAACAATAAAATAAAACTGATATTTTAGCAGCAAATCAATAATCTATTATGGTAAATCTAAATTATATAAGATGCATAAATTGACAAATATATGACATATCTCTATGTCTTCTCCAAGAAGGAAACCAGAAAGGAGTGAAAAATTTTGCCCTGGAATCTGATTACAGAAAGAAGTATAAGATTGCATCTGTTTCAAAATCAAAGCTATTTTATATTTTTCAGTTGCCTGATTTTAAGTCTCTGAGTACAAGTCAGAATGTGTGACAAGGAGACCTACCATTTTCCTCTACGCATATTCACAAAGCATGTTATCGTGAAGAAAGGGAATGTTTTCTCAAAGTCAAGCCTAGAAGAGGTTCTTCTCCAGCGTCTTCTCGTAGTTTCAACAACAGATGTAATTTCCATGTCCAAGTTTAGAAAAGAGAAGCCCCCACCCCACCCCCACTCCAGCTGTCTCTTGGGCTACTGGGCGTGTGAAGACCTGAGGAGACATAGGCAGGTGGGTCACTGGGGACAGATAGGGGGGGTGGGGAGAGGGTGGGCCACCCTCTCTGGGCCAGAGGGAATGGCAGCTCCGTCTCGCTGTCTCTCTGCCCACAGGGAGCAGCAGTCCCAGGAGGGAAGGCAAAGGACACAGGCGCCATATGCAAACTCAACCTCACTCAACCCTCCTTTCCTAAGAGCTCCCCACACACTAGCGTTTTGTAACAGGGGGGTCCCCAGGAAAAGGGGAGTTTCCAGGTTCCCTGCGCCACCCAAGGGAAGGTGCAGCTGAGCAGGGAGGAGGAGAAGCTGGGGGGCACTGGGGAAGGAAGGAAGCAGGGGAGAGCCAGAGGAGACCTGGGGGAGCCACAGGGAGCGGAGACAGGTGACAAAGCTGCGCTGGCTTCTTGGTCCTGGACTGGCTGAGACAGACGTGGGTGAGAGGCCCGTGGGGAGGTCACAGTGGCAGCGTTGATCTGGATTTTCATTTTGCTCTTTTCCTCCCAGACTTGTCTGGCTGTTTCTGACCCTTTTCTATGGGTCCCCGCCTGAAGGTGCTTTAGACTTGGGGCAGCTTCGGGCCTTGCTCTGGGCCAATCCCATTTGGGTGGACTTTTATTCACGAGGGGATGGGTAACTCTGGGTGCTTGATTCGGAGACTATATTCTTTGTCTTTTTTGTATTGCACACTCATTGTGTGAAATTTCCTTTCCATTAAAGGTCTCTATGTTTTGTCTTGATGCAGCGGATGGCAGAACCTATTTACAGCAGGCAGGTTTGGTATGCAAAAATATGAGTTCCAACTTACCAAATGGCAATTGAAGCCATTAGCTGCTTTGTGACTGTTTAGCAAGATTGTTAATTTGGGGGGCAGGAGGGAACGGAAAAAGACTGAAGTGACTGGAGCTGATTTCCCTCAGGCCCCCTCATCTATCAGCATCTCTCTTCACTCTTCATTTTCACCTATCAATGGCTATTTGAGTCTGGATTCTACAGGAGTAGAATTAGCACTGATCTCTGCAGTGATTCAAATGACCTGATCTAAATTCTGTGTCTCTGCCTTAATATCTCAGCTCTATACTTTCACGTTGCTTGCATATGTATATGGCACTTACCTATTACCTATCTATCCAAACCTCTACCAAAACCATATCCATAGGGAAAGTACTCACCAAAAAGCAAACAGCCTCTCTGCCTTTCCATATGTAAGTAGATATTTTAGAAGACAACTTGGCAATAACTCTCAGCATTTAAAATAAGCACCCAAACTAAGAATATGCGTGTCCTGTTAGCCAGGGAGGTGGAATGGAAAATAAAACTCTACATATGAAAAATTAGTCCTGAAAGAAATGATTGCTTCAGGTAGTTTATAAAGGCAAACTCTAAATCTAAATTTCTATCAGCAGAAATTGACAAATGAATAGATTTAATTAAAATGGCAGATTTTAGATTTAATCAAATAGATTTAATCAAAATATGCCTGCTAAACAGAATTTAAACAATGTATTTATGTAACTAACATTGGGTGCGATTACATGCAGTATCAAAAAGTAATTATAGCATAATATATGTGAGTTATTGCTATTATTTATTTGTGTGCAATAAATAATATTTCCAAGTAACATGTGTTTTTAAAAGGCAATAAAATGGCAGAAGATACTAAGAGAAAAAACATTGACTTTATGTAGAACATTGTACTGGAAATTTTACCATAGACTTATCTCCAAAGTTTAAATTATTACTACAACAATGTATTCATGTCTAAACTATACAATTAAAATAAATATTTGATTAAAACTTTAATACATACATTGCAGATTAATGATTTTATTACAAAAAATCTGACAGATTCTCTCAAAAGTTACTTGGAACAAAGTTTCAAGAAAATGGCTGATCAGAAATTCGAGTTCTGTATCTATATCTATCTATCATCAATAACTTTCTCCATAGTAATGATAAGTAGAAGGCAAGAAGATAAATAGCATGGATTCTAATTTATGATGTTTGTGTGATCTTTGAAAAACCGACTAAGAAATTCTGGAGAGTGCCTCATATGGTGCCAAGGGCAGAGAATTGGAGTAGAAAACATGTGTCATTGTTTAACCATTTGCATTGTTTGGAAATTTTAATTTTAAAATGCTTACTCAAAAGAATTTTAGATTTCATGCCAAGATTATTGTCAATGCTTAATTGTAAAATTTTAGGACTTCAGTGATTCATTATCTATAAATTAAAGTGGTCAAAATTATTTTCTAAAGAGAATCCTGGCTAGGCTTACTGGTTTATTCTTACACTTTATTACACTTTATTTTTTTAAGATTTATTTATTTATGCATACAAGCTGGAGTGTAGGCCAGAAGTGTGGGGTGAGGGGTGAGAGGATTTACCAGAGACAGAGTGGGGAGCAGGACAGGCAGATCTACTGAAATCCACTGTTGAGGGGAGCAGCGGGCGAGGCAGGAGAGGGCTGCTGCGTCCTGGGGGAGCTCCCTGACCGGGGATCGAACTGGTGCTTCAGTGGCTACCGATAGCACAGTGCTGCAACTTAACCTGTTGCACCACCAGGGAGGCCCTCTTACACTTTAATTTTAATAAGAGGTTACTCCCTTTTAATAACTGCCTCCATTAATAAGTCATTTCACTGTCACATGTAGGAAAAAGCATACCAGGTACACATAACAAGCAGAGATTGATGTCACTTCTAAACTCTACAATCTCTAGGTATCTGACCTATGTCAATATAATATACACAAGAATCTATTTATTTCATCTATAAATTGAAAGCAGAGTAAGCCTCATTGAGCGGTTGTGATGGAATCGATAACACAGTGCAGGGCACTCTCCACAGGGCCTGTGTTGGTGACTCAGCAATTGGGCGTCATTACTTTTCACACTTTTTCTGAACTCACAGAGATAAACCTCAAGAGCTTGAAAGATACTAAACATCTCATGCTCCTTGTTCCCAAATAGCATTTAGTAACTCAGCTGAAACAGCAATAATTCCAGCAAGTGGGTAAAATATATGTCCTTTATTTATTCCCTCAATTGAGCCACAGTAGTAATTCAAGGATCTAAACAGCTATGAACAAAAATATCTGGGAAATGCTGCTATATCCCTTTTGACCAATGTTGTATACTTTTTGCTGGTTTTATTTATTAAAATAACTTTGAGGGCCTCTCTGGTGGCACAAGCAGTTAAGTCTCGGCACTATGAAGCTATCGGCAGCCACTGCAGCACGAGTTCAATCCCCAGCCAGGGAGCTTCCCACAGGGCGCAGCAGACCCCTCCTGTCTCCCTGCTGGATTTCAGTAGATCCACCTGTTCTGCTCCCCACTCTGTCTTTGGTGAATCCTCTCATAACCCCCCCCCGCCCCTCCGTCGCCACACACCTCTGGCCTATACCCCAGCTTGTATGCATAAATAAATAAATCTTAAAAAAAATAACTTTGAGAAAAAGAATATGTTCTACTGGTAAAAATGGAAAAGTTTTAAAAAGTCATCTTTAAAATTTCTCACTTGATTAAATCAGAGAAGCAAGAGCATGATGACATAAACATTTGCAGCCTTTGAACTTATTCTCTAGACCGACATAGAGAGGTTCTAAAAACAGATACTTAATTTCATTAAACATTGTATAATTTATGAGGGTCTTTAAAAGAAATGTTGTCTTATCTTCTGATGGAGATAGTCCTATTTTAAGGGATGCTGTAAAATCAGATATTTCCAAATCAGGAATAACTACGGAACTCCTGAGTTATGGACACAGTGATGTGTATAATGGATGCCATTTCCTTCTCCATATTGGCTTCTAGAAAGCTGAAAGCTAACTTTGTGGCCCACTCAGAGCAAATGGGAAAGGTTTTTAAGGATCGATTTTTGTATTAGCCTCATTTTGGAAGCCATTTTATGAGTCCCTAACTTTGTATTCCTTTTCTCTTTTTCACCTACTTCTATTCTAGTACATCTTAATGCATTTTATGTATCCATTGTTTCAAGAAATATTTATTGATTGTCTGATAATGGGCCAAGAATTGGGATGGACACTAGGAGTAGAGTGAGTTACAAGTACATGACCTTGCCAATAGGAAACTTATATCAATCTAAGCTTCCTTTAAAAGGCAATATACTAATTAATTACCGAAGAAAAATGATCATGGTGGACAAGGAAAGTAAATTGCCAACAGAATGCATCCATTCCAGTGCAGAAGAATCATAGCACCCTTATGATGGAAATGGTCTAACAACTTGCCAGCAAGAGGTCGCCTTCAGGGAGTGTCTGCTACTGACCGACTGGCACTCGGCACTGGCAGTATTCACATTAAGTGATGTGATAGGAAGTCCATGTAATCATGTGAATGTTTAACATCCATTGCAAACACCTTGCCCACTTTGTTCATAAACGCAACTGTAGGCAAGATGCTGACTCATGGCTAGGGTGAAGATCTTGTCCGTAATGTTATTATGAGCCTGGTGCTACCCTCTGCTGGCCTTTCTTTGTTAAGAAATCTACTTGTGATGGGTAACCTATGGGGAACACACAATAATGCAAAAGATATGAATAACAAAACTAAATAAATAAGATATATATATATATATATATAAAGCTGTAAGTAGATTTATATATATATATAAGATTATATATATATAAGATTTATATATATATATAGATTTATATATATATAAGATTATATATATATATAAGATTTATATATATATATATATATATATATATATATATATATATATATATATATATATATATAAAATAAATCTACTTACAGCTTTATGGGGGTTCCAGTGTAGGTGAGGAATTTTTTCCTCTTGCTCTTTTAACTTTTTCTCTTTTGTTGTTTGCATTTAGATAGTTTTATTATAGCGAGCATGGAAAAGACATCCTAGGAAAGAACTATGAGCTCTGTTGTCTTGGGTATCTGGTTTCTCCCATCACTTGGAAAGTTCTCGACAGAGATTGCTCAGAAAGATAAATAATATGGGATATGTTTCTGGAAGAAAAAAATACATAAGAAAATGACCAGTGTTCAAAGTAAAAAAAAAAAATGGAAATCTATCTTGAAACAGAACCATTCTTAAATTCATGTCAGCTTTCACTGCTTTAATGTAAATAAAGAGAATAGTCACTACAATAGACATCTCCTAATGAGAATAGAGTGATTAGAATATTTTAAATTAAAAAATATGTAATACTACTTTTAATAACACATTTGGAGACTGATTATTACCAATATTTTGTCAAAAATATAAATTTTAAATTTACATTGGAACAATAGATGGTAAGGCAAGAAATTTGCAGATGAATTAAATTTAACACTAAGATAAACAAAGTATGCAGAGGTAGGTTAATGTTGACTGATTCTTGAATGTTTTTGTTGTCATTAAAAATTAATTGTTGGGGGCTCCCTGGTGGTACAAGGTTTCACTTTTCAGCACTACGAAGCTATTGACACCACTGTCTCATGAGTTCGATCCCCAGCCAGGGAGCTGACCCACAAGGCACAGCAAACCTTTCCTGCTGCTCCCCTCAGCAGTGTATTTCAGTAGATCTACCTGTTCTGCTCTCCACTCTGTCTCTGGTGAATCTTCTCACCCCCATACCTCTGGCCTACACCCCATCTCTTCTACGCAAAATAAATCTTTTTTAAAAAATTAATTGTGATTTGAGGCTCTGGCTAAACTATTTTGCACAAACATTTGCTTGGGGAATTTGCATTTCCAAGCTCAAGAATATATCTCACTTGGAAATCTGAAGTTTCATATCCCAGACTGAAAAGATTTCCATATATATAGTGTCTTGGTGCAAATGCCAGGGCTTAATTTCTCCCAAATGCCATTGTATATGCATTGAATATGACCTTTGAATTCCTCTATTACATGAAATTATGAAAAGCCTCAGTAAACTTTTAGAGTTGACAAATCCTCTGTTTCCTTGATATATTGGATGTTCTTTGTACCTTACCTGACTTGAAATAAGTTCTCAATAAATATGTGCTGAGTGGCTGAATCAAATCACTATACAAAGAGAATTTTAACTACCAAGCTATTGATGTCATGCTTGATCTTTGGTAGGCTTAATTCTGAGATGACTCTTTAGATCTTTGCCCCTTGGTGCATATGGCTATAAAATTCCATCCCAAGAGTGGACCTATGGGATCCAGAATTCACTCCCATGGTAATGTTACAAGACTCTGTCTCAGTTAACCAAGAGGAAGTATTTTCCCGATGGCCCTGAAGAAGTAAGCTCCTTGTTGTGTGGGGAATCACATGATGAAGACCAGAAGGTGTCTAGGACCTGAGGACTCACAGGAGCTGACAGGGCTGCCAGCCAATAGCTGGCAAGAACATGAGACCTCAGCCCTACAGCCACAAGGAAATGAATTTCACCCACAACCTGAGTAGCTAGGATAAAGATCTTCCTCTAATTGAATCTCCATACCTGCATTTAAACCTTGAAGATCCTGACTCAGACCTGTGTGGCAATAAATTTGGGTTGTTTTAAACCACTACATTTATTCCCCATCAGTGGAAAACCGACACAGGGTTGATGCATTTCCTTGTAGTTGGAAGGAAGGATTCCCTCACAGTGTTACAAGATATAGTCAACATCCCAGAAAAGAGAAACTGAATCCATGTATCTATCAGAAAACAAAGGCTGAGCTCACAGGAGCACATATAGGGAACATGCACAAGCAAAAAGAGCTAAACAATTTGCTACAATTATAAGAACATGCATCAGAGTCCCTTGAAATCACTGGGTCCAACCATTGCATTTCCCAGTTTGCAGGAGGGAACAGTCCACTCTGTGCCGGTACCTGCACCAGCCAGGGCAAGCAGGAATTGGAATGTGGCCCAGGTTCAGCTGACTCCACTCCCATTGCCTGAACAGGGCTGAAGGAATTTCTGTCCCACTATCTTTGCCACTTCCTTTCCCTTCAAGTTAGAATAGTGCAAACCACAGAAAGTGTCCTATCCTAATAGCCAACAAGTCTCTGCATGTTTCACTCTCTCAATTCCCTTAATAAATGCTGCCAACTCAGCCACTTGATATCAAAGGTTAGTTTTGATATAGATGAGCTAATGTGTGAGTTCCTCCAGTAAAACTATAGAAAAAATGATATTATTTATCCTCTGCATATTCCATCTGAGGATATTATCATTATTTCCACGATTATATTAGGCTAAAACTTCAAGCAGCTTGTTGAAAATGTTACTCAAGAAATTAATGTAGATTTATTGGGAATAGGTCTCATTTCCATCCATCCCAACAGGCCAGATCTAATTTCTTACTTATTTCAAAGAGAAATACCAACCGCGATCATTTCTCTGTGCTTTAGATAAGACATGCACGTTTTCATTAAGGGCAGAAATCAAAAGGATGAGATCTGAAGGCATGCTGGTACAGGGTTGTGAATATTGGAATATGTAATGAATATTTTTAATTTGATATTATGAAAACGGAAATCAAATCAAACTTTATCCAATTAAGAGTGATATTTCTCTTTGCACCATGAGGAAAAGACCCTCCAAAACATTTCAGGGCCTCTAGCATCTTGCCTGGCTAACAAAGGCACCAATTTCATGTCTTTCCCTTACTAGGAAATTTGAATGATTGAAGTCTTGATATATTTTTAGAAATAAAAAATGTCCCTCCAATAAAATCTCACAGCTTCATAATATTTGTTCGTCCTAGGGGGAGGGGGAAGAAATGTTCTAGACAGAACTAATAAAAGTACTAAAAATAGATCCAACTAAAGGACAAAAATCAGAGAGAATCAGCAAAATATTTTTTTGCTTTGTGTGCTCAAAGTAATGTACATCTGTCCTCAATACCACAGGCAAAGCCATTACATAAAAAATAATGAGGGAATTCAAAGGGGAAATATATCTAGTAAAAAAAAATTTACTATAAAATAGATGTGGGACTTCTATACAATTAGGAAACATAAACATTATCATTTTGGATTATCTATTTGATTTCTTTTTCCTAGCCCATGACATATCACTTACCAAAATTAGCAGTTTTAATAAATGGTTTTTCACATGTGGATTTTGATGTTAGAAAATGGACCGCAAATGGAGACGGTGAGTCTGTTATCCCACCGGCTTCATTTATATTTAAAGCTGAAATTGCCTCACTGTGTTTAAGCTACAATAAAAGCAAACAAAGGAGGGGAAATGAATTATGTGTGTAAGGAAGGCATAAGGCAACCAAAAAAAGTTATTTTTTTCTAATTTCTGAAATCTATGGTGAAGCTGCGCAAAGGTA